>MCFG01000261.1:0-98491 GCA_002104895.1 Anaeromyces robustus | reverse complement strand
AATATAATAATAATAATAATAATAATAATAATAATAATAATAATAATAATAATAATAATAATAATAATAATAATAATAATAATAATAATAATAATAATAATAATAATAATAATAATAATAATAATAATAATAATAATAATAATAATAATAATAATAATAATAATAATAATAATAATAATAATAATAATAATAATAATAATAATAATAATAATAATAATAATAATAATAATAATAATAATAATAATAATAATATCTATAGTATTGAAAATCATAGAGCGGTGAATTAGTAGAATTAGTATCATAGCTATATTTTCTTTACTGGTGGGTGGAAGAGTGTTTATTCTAGGTAAAGACACCTTTCAATGCCAGCAACATTTCAAATATTTCCATAGTCTTAATATAAAATGATATTTCAATTGCTGAATTTTTATTGGATAATTCATTGTGAAAAACTTTTGAAAATTTAATAATTTAAAAAATATATATATTTTTTTTTTGTTTATAATAATTCTTGAATTTTTCTTTCTTTCTTTCTTTCTTTATTTTTTTTTTGTAAATCTGGGCTGATGTTTCATAATCTTTCTTATGCAAAAGCACTAAATCCACTTCTTATAAATAAATAAATAAATAAATGTAATATTGTATCTCTACTAGGCTGTCCTCCAGTTTAATAATTTTTTGTAATATAAAAACGAAATTATTCTTTTTATAATCAAAAAAAAAAAAAAAAATAAAAATTTAATCAAGTGGAAAAAAGCTTTTTAAATCATTGAGAATAAAAAAAAGTATTTAAAAAATTAAAAAATTAAAAAAAATCAAAAGATATTATTATAAGTAATTAATAAAGGATGAAAATAAAATATTTTTAATGAATTCTATAATTATATAAAAAAAATATAAAATATTTATAATTAAAATTCTAGAAAAAAAATTATAAAAATTTTTGCATTTTTCCAATAATTATTTTCATATATCAATGGAAAATTACAAGATAATTTATTTTAGGAACTTAATACTCTTTTTTTTTTTTTTTTTGATAAACCATTTTGTCGTTTTATATTAATATATATATTTTTTTTATTTTTTCTTTTAATCTTATAATTTTAATAGCTTTTAGCTTATAGCAATTCAAACAACTAGACTAATGTAAATTATTTTGATTATAAAAAAATCTTTATTGAAATTTATTTAAAGTATGAAGAAAACAGTTTTATATCTATATACTATAGATTTTTACTAAGCTATGTTTTAAATATAAATTATTATCTACTTTATTCATTTTATTGATATTAATGTTGTTTTTTTTATTTATTTATATTTAAAATATTAATAATATTTATTGAAAATAGACTGTTAATCATAAATATGTAAAAATGTAAAAATGCTGTAATATTTTATTATGCTTCATTATTATCAAATCCATAATAATAAATGATTAATTAAAATTCTATATTGATATAATTATAGTAACATATTCTATTATATTGTATTTCCAAATACAATATAATATTAAAAAGAATAATTTAAATTAATAATAATTTAATTTTCATTATTATTCAATTATTTAAAATAATTTTGACAGTAACACAGATCAACTTGTTTTTTTTTAGTGTAACATTATTATAAAATAAAAAAAATATTTAACCATAGATTGTAATAAAATTAATTATAAATATAGGTTCTAAATTAGAAAAAAAAATTAAAAAAAAAAAAAAAAAAAAAAAGAAAAAAAGAAAAAAAAATTAAAAAAAGAAAAAAAAAAAATATATATATATATATATATATTTTTTGAAATATCTTCCATCATGAATTTTATATAATGTTATGTGTTTTTTTTTTTTGTTTTTATAATAACATTTACTAGAAAAAATATTATATTTAATAAATAAATAAATATATATATATATAAATAATTAATTATTTAATGTAATTAATACTAATATTTAATTAATAAATAAATAAATAAAAATAACTATTAATTATATTAATTATTTTTTACATTTTACTTAAAAATTTTTCACTGTTCTAATTTAATATAAAAAGAAAAATTGAAAAAATAGAATAATCGAATAATCTATTTAATTTTTAATAATAATTAAATAATTGATACAAATTAAATTATTTAAAAATTTTACAGAAAAGTAAAAAAAAAAAAAAATGAAAATAACTATTTAGCTTTAAATAATAATAATAATTATTATTATTATTATTATTATTATAATTATATATTATAAATACCTATATAAATATTATATAAATATTATATAATAACATTAAATATATTATTAATAATTCTATATAGTTTATTATTCATTAATTGTTTTATTACATAGAAAAAAAAAAAAAAAAAAAAAAAAAACATCATTAATAATTAAAAGAATTCAACTACTAATACATATTGTTTAACAATAAAAAATAATTAATATAAATAATAACATTATATATTTACAACATAGAAGTAATATTGTTATAAATTATATATATTATAATTTATATATGTATATACATATATAAATATTATATAAAAAATATTAAATTATTTTTATTTTAAATATTTTATCTGATTATAATAGAATTTAATATAGTATTCAATATAATTGAAATTTCTTTTTTTTTTTTTTTTTTTATTTTTTATTTTTTGGTATTGACAACTTAGGATATAATTATTATTTTTTATTAATTGATGATAAACGAATATTCTATTCCATTTTATTTCTAAAATTTTTAATTTTAAATTATTTTTTTCCCATTAACAACACAATTTAACACATTCCATAAATATTTCTTAATTATCATTATTTCCTAATTTCTTATTTATAATCAAATAAAATACTGTAACTAATAAACAATAAATATATAATTAATAAATAGTTATAATAAAAAATATAAAAAAAAAATAAATTAAATATTTATTACTGTAAATATTTATTTAATTAAATATATATAATTATCTTATTTAAAAAAAAATATTAATTAAAGAAAAAAAGAAATAAAATTTTCATTATAATATTAAGATTTTTAATTTTAAATTTTTAATTTTCTTTTTTTTTTTTTTTATTATATAAATAAATTTTGTACTCTATTAGCATTCTTTTTCTTTTTCTTTTTTTTTTTTTTAGTTCTAATTTTCTTTAATTTTCATAACTTCTTATATTAATAATTTTATTAATGAATTTACTAGTAAATTATTTTAATAATTCTATTAAAAAATAATATAATTTTATTTAATAATTTTTTATTAAAGTATATATAATAAAATATATTGTTATGTTCAAAAAGTATAAAAAGAGAATAAAATAATCATATAAAATCATTAAAGCATAAAACAAATAAAAAAAATAATATTAAATAATAATTAATTATTATATTATATAATTTCCAAAAAAAAAAAAAAAAGTTTTTAAAGAAAAACTTAAACTTGTATCAATTTGGAAATAATAATATAAAAAAAATAATAACCAATTAAATAAATTTTTTAACATTAATAAATAGTAACAAATATATTTTAAGTAAAAGAAAAAAAAAAATTTTTTTTTCTTTTTTTTTTCTCTCTCTCTATATATATAAACAATTGATTAATATCAAAAATTGAATATTAATATTATTTTTCAATGATAAACTATAAAGGATTGATTAAGTATTTGTGGTTTTCATTATTGATTATCACAAACGTAGTAAATGGTCAATTTACTGATCCGAATTGTATTAGATTAGTACGTAAAAGATTAATAATTTATACATCAGATTCTGATAATTGTAATAATTTATGTGTTGGTGCTGAAACAGGTACATGGTCACAATGTCTTAGACATCAATATGCCCCATGTTTTTGGTCTCAGTCTCATTGTATTTATAGAACAGATCATTTTGGAATGGAAGATATGTGTGAAAAATGTGTAAAGGCTATATGGAAGGAAACAGTTCCCTATGGTGGAACAACTGAATTTTCTTTAATGTATGAAGGTAGAGTAGTTGGTGACATAAATTGTCATCCATTTAGATGTATATGTAGTTGGGCTGAAACATACCAGTATATTTCTAGACATGATGAATTAAAAAAATTGAAAAAATTGGGATTGGATATTAAAGATATCGAACCAAGTTCATCTTCATCTTATTCATGTAAATGTGGTAGTACTTGGTGTAATAAAAATTGTTATAACCATTTACATGATAAAAAATGGTATTCAGCTAAAAAAGGTATTGCTATTCCTGATAAGGATTTAAAAAATAATTATTGTAAAAAAGATGATTGTAGAGAAGCTTTTGACGATTGTCGTCACTCTAGAGAAACTCAAAAGAAATATTGGAGAAAATGTAAAGATCATATTAAAGCTGATTTCTTGAAAAAATATGGTGAAAACTTTTCCATTAATGATGATAAAGTATATAAAAAATAAATAAATAAATAAATTAAAATAAATTAAAATAAATATATAAAAATATAAAAATATAAAAATATAATAATAATTAAATAAATAAATTAAAATAAATTAAAAATATATAAAAATATAAAAATATTATAATAATTAAATAAATAAAAAAAAAATTAAATTAAAAAATATATATATATATATAAAAATATAAAAAATTATATAATTAAAATATTATTATATAATATTATAAATAGTAATATAACATTAATGTATAAATATAAGTATAATAAAAAAATGTTTATATATTATATTTTAATGAATACTATAAAGAAATAAAGAAATAAAGTCAAAAATAAATAAAAAAATAAAAAAAATTAAATAAAAATAAAAATATTATTTAATATTAGTTATATTTATTACAGAAAAAAAAATTCTATAATGCTTTTTATATTTTTTATTATATATTGAAGAATTAAATAATAATTATTAATATTAAAATATGTAAAAAAAATTAAATAATAATATAACAATAATCATAAAAAAAAAAAAAAACTGTTAAACATAAATATTATTTTAACTTTTTTTTTTTAAAATATATTATTTTGTTACATTTCCTTATTATTACATCTGTAATAATAAATGATTAATAATAAATTACATATTACTATCAAAAATAATGGATAATATGAATATAGAAATACAAAAAAAAAATTATAATTAATGGTATATAAAAAAATTAATAATAAATTAAATAAGGAAAAGCTCAATACATTTATTAAAGATTTCTATATAAAATTATAATAATAATTTTATTTATTTTGTTGTCGTGTTTTCCTATTGTTATGACCTTATGATTTTTATTTCATATTTTTATATGATATGACATTAATGACTAACTCAATCTTTATTGATCAATTGAAGTAAAAAAAAAAAAAAAAAAAAAAAAAAAAAAAAAAAAAAAAAGAAAAGAAAAATGGTTTATTTTATAAGTATTAAAGTTATATTATACATTATGGAAAAAAAGTCATTTTTATCATATTTTTAATACATTGTCAAAGATTTTTTAAAAATAAAATAGTTTATATCTAACTAATGATTAAGATTACGAAAAATCATTAAAAAAGAAAAAAAAAAAATAAAAATGAAAAAAGTGGTTTACGCCAAAATTTGATTATATTTTATAAATATTTTTTTGAATAATACAAAATGGTAATATCTTAATTCTTTATAGGGAAGAAAGTGATATTACCTATGTATTTTCAGAATAACTGTCTAAGTTATTTTCCAGTAGATTGTAAATTTAAACACTAAAATTGTTTTATAAAAACACAGTTTTATTATTAAGTTTAAAATATAAAATTTATTTATTAAAATTTTATTAAATTTATTATTATTTATTAAATAGTAGTTTTATTCTTAACTAAACTATTTTATGTTGATTATATATTTTAATTTAGTAATTTATTCTAATAATTATTAATTCATTATATTTATGACTAAGCTATTATTAAAAATAGTAGTAAAGAATTAATTTACATAAAAATATTTACATGTATTTATATTTTTCTTTAAAATTAAACTATTTACAATAATAAATAAAATAATACAAGTATTTATAAAAATATAAATAAAATAATTAAAAATTATTGAATAAAATAAGTAAAAATGTATAAAAATAATAATAAAATAAATAATAAAAATAAATAATATTATTAATAAAATTATAAAGATAAACTGTTTATTTATTTATAAAGTAAATAAAATTAGTTGTTATTTCTAATTTAGAAATGTTTAAGTGTAAAGAATATTTAAAAAGTATTTAGAAGGTATTTTAAAAGTGTTTTTAGAAACTATTTTCGAGTCATATTATTTAATTAAAATATTTTAGAATCGTTTATTATTTTTATAATATTAATTATAAATTGTTTATAATTTATATAAATTTAATATTCAATAATATTTTTAAGAATTGATTTAGTTTAAGATAATAATGATAAAGATATTGTTTTAAAATATAATTTAATAATCTTATTATTTTTTTATTAATGTTATTAATTATTTTAAATGATAATTCAATATAATATTAAAATTTATTAATTATTTGAAGTTTAGAAAATAATTATAATTAAAGTAAATTAATAATAAATTATAGAGAATAATAATAAATAAAACTAATTAGAATTTTTAAAAGTTAATATTATAATTAAAAGTACTATAAAATACATTCAATTAATATATAAAATTATTTAATTTATATTTATATGTTTATTTATTTTATAATAGAAATTTATTTAATTAATTATTATTTATACATTTAGTTTATTTATTATTTATATAATTATACATTTAATAATTATATTTTTTGTAATAATTTGTCTTAATTATTTACATTATGTATTTAATGAGAATTTTTCTGTATTTTATTTTAAATAATATTTATTAATTTAGTATCGATTTAGATCATATTTTATTTGTTTAATTTTCCGTGTATTTCCATGATCTAAATCAAATATAGGAAATCGGTATATTAAGGTTTATCCAGAATACTTTATTAAGTATGTGGTTTTACTTAATATATACGATGACCAATATGAATAGAATATTGGTCGAAAATTTATCTAGTTTTTTCTCCTAATCTTTTTCTAGATAAAATAATTGTTAAGATTAGAAAACTTTTCTTATTTAACCTTATTTTAAAAAAATTATTATAAATAAGGCTCTTGAATTCTTTTTAAGAAATCAAGAGTTATTATTATAAAATAATTATAATAATAATAATAATAATTTAGAAATAAAATTAATAAAACTATTTAATCATAAAATTACATTCAAATAATAAAATTTTTAATACTTCTATATAACATTCTCACTATAGTTATTTTATAATAAACTCGACTCAAGATAAGTATAAATTTTTATTTTTAAAATTAAACTTAATAGAACAATTTATTAAGTTATAGAAAATAATTCTATTTAGAGATAGTTCTTAATAGAATTATTACATCATGAAATTAAAGTAATCCGCATTGGTCCAGTGGCTAGGATTCCACGCTTTCACCGTGGCGGCCGGGGTTCGATTCCCCGATGCGGAAGTTACAAGCTCGCGTAGCCTAATCGGATAGGGCGTCAGACTTCTAATCTGAAGATTGCGGGTTCAAGTCCCGCCGTGAGTGCTTGTATTTTTACTTTTTTTTAACTATATAAAAAAATACTAATTTTATATTAATTTTTATTTTAAAAAAAAAAATTTTTTTAATTAAATCATAAATTAAATTTAATAATAAAAAATTATTATTTTTTTTATTTTATTTTTTTTTTTATTATTATTTAAAACAAAAAGCAAAATTTATATATATATATATATAAAACAAAATTATTATAATATTCTTTATTAATTATATCTTCTTTTCAAATAATGATTCATTTTCTATTTTTCCAATGAATTATTTACAAATATATTTATAAATAGATATTATTTTCTTTATTATTATTATTTTCTTTATTATTATTATTTTCTTTATTATTATTATTTTCTTTATTATTATTATTTTCTTTATTATTATTATTATTTACTATTATTTATTATTATTATTATTATTATTATTATTATTATTATTATTATTATTATTATTATTATTATTATTATTATTATTATTATTATTATTATTATTATTATTATTATTATTATTATTATTATTATTATTATTATTATTTATATTTATATTTAAATATGGATTTCAATTTTTATAGTTAGTATATATAATCTAAGAAAAAACCAAAATTTTATTATAGTTCAAAAACAAATTATTTATACTAATTGAAATGTTCTATGGTAATAAATTTAAAAATTCTTTTGTTATATTTTTGTTGTAAGCTTAAAAGGAAGTAATCGTTTCAGAAAAAGTATTTTTTTTAGTTATCATTAATAAATACTTCAAACATATTAATATTAATTTCTTAGTAATTAACATTTATATCATATACAATTATTATCTAAATTATACATATTATATATAAAAAGTCTTATCTATCAATATTTTATAGGCACAAATACTATTCATTTTTATTCTATAATTTTATCATAAAAATTTAAATATCGTATTTTTTGTTATTAATATTTTATTAATGTTTTAATATTATTAGTAATAATAATAGTATTAAAATAACAGCTTCTAATTGTTAAATAATATTTATATATTTTATTTAATAATAAATAAATGATTATTAGTATCCATTGATATTCATTATAATAAATATAAAAATAAAATAAAATAAAAAGTATAAAATATAAAATATATAAATTATTCAAAAAAAGCATACTTTTTTAATATAAATAAAAATTCATTTATTCATAGATTAATTAATTAATTAATTATATTAATTTATGTAAAATATAAAATCAAATAAATCAAAAAAATTTTTATATTTAATTATCATAAATAAATAAACAATAAATAAATAAATAAAAAGATAAAGATTATATCTTAAATGAATTTTTTTTAGTATAAATGATATATAAATTGATATAAATTGGTTTTATTATTATTATTATAAAAATATAAATGATATTTAAATTATTAAAAATAAAATAAAAAACGAGTTTAGTATTTTTTAAAATATTTTTTAATTTATATAATACTCTATCTTCTATATCTTTTAACATTTTTATATATACAGTATTTTTCATTAATTACAATATTTTTCATCAACAATTAAGTCAATTAATTATTAATATATCTATTTGAAATATTTAAGAAAAATATTAATTTTATATATATATTATATATAATTAATATTTTTCTTTTATTCTAAAACTTTTTTTGTAATTAATAATAATAATAAAAAATAATAAATAATTAAACAAAAATAATTAATAATAAACAATTTAATAATAAAATAATAATAATAATAATTATCAATTTAATAATAATTATATAAAATAATATGTCATAAAAAGTATAATTCCAGATAAATTATATTAATTATTAATTATCTATAAACAAATGATTCCATAGCAAACCAAGAAAAAATTATTTACTATTGAATAATTTGTTACATATATTTTACATATAGTTCTGTATGATTTCGAATACTTTACATTCAAAAAAAAAAAAAATAGAAAAAAATTAAATTATATCAAACAAAATTAGATTTTGTTAATGTTTTATATAAACTTTTTAAACATAAAAAAATGTAACATTTCACAATTTCTTGAAATATTATTGCTTTTTTAAATAAGTTATATTATTAACTTTTAAAAGAATGAACTTATTATTATAATAAAACACACTTTTCAAATGATTTGAATGTTACAGTAAAATAATTTCTATGAAACTTATCTTGATTAAAAATTTTTAAATTTCTAAACATTTTTTTTTTTTTTTTTTTCATAAATAATATTTTAAAATTTAATTTAAAAAAAATTTTTTTTTAGTGAATTTTAATAATAATTTTTTTTAAAAAATTTTAATTTAATTAAAATTTAATTTAATATTATTTAATTAAAAAATTATAATTAAATATTTAATATAAAAAAAATATTTGATAAAATGAAAAAAAACAAAAAAGTAAAAAACTAATTAAAGAATTAATCAAAAGCAAGTGACTGACTGACGTGACATAACAGTTATTAATATTTAAAAGATGTAAATACTTAATAAATAATAATAATAAATCAATAAATAAAAACATAAATAAATAATAAAAAAATTGAAATAAAAATATAAATTAAATAAAAAACTATTAATAATCATGAATTTAATAATAAATAATATTTTATGTGAATATAAAATGTCATTATTTAAAGAATTTAAATAATTAAAAACAAAACAAAAATTTTTTATATTAATGAAAAAAAAATTAATTATACAAAGTTTATTCTTGAAAATTATTTAAAAATATTTTTTTGATATTATAATATAAAATGATTATTAATCTTTAATATTATATTATATGGAATTTATTGAACTGAAAAGAATTATATTAAATTAATATATAGAATAATTATATTATTTGTAACACTTTTAAAAAGTTTTTATTTAAAAATTAAATTTAATCATTTACAGTAAATATATAATAAAACTTTTTAATTTTTAAACATCTTTAATAAATAAAATAACTTAACAGAAAAAAAATTGTTATTCTAACTGTATACTAAAAATATATTATCTTTAATAAATATAACTAAGAAGTTAAAAAAAAAAAAAAAAAAAAAAAAAAAAAAAAAAAAAAAAACTAAGCAAATAAATAATTGTTATCATAAATTATTTTTCTTTTTTATAATATAAGAAATACAAATTAATAATTTTTATATCTATTTATATAATTATAATTTTATAAAGAAGATAATTTTTTATTTTCTTTTTTACTTTTTCCTTTTTCATTATTTTATCTTAAAAAAAATTTTTTAATATATATTTTATTGAAAAAAAAAATCATATAATTTAATATATAAAATTATTTTTTATTAAATGAAATAATAAAATAATTTATTTTTTTTTTTTAATATTAATTATAGTTTTTACATAATTAATTCTATAATTTTTTTTATAATTAATTTCTTTTTAAATTTAATTATTTTTTTTTTAATTTTTATTTTTTTATATTTTTTTATATTTCTATTTTTTTAAAAATTTTTTTTCAATCAAATAAATATATTATTTCTTTTTCATTTTTTTATTTTTTTATTTTTTATTACCATTTAATATTTTCTTTTAATTATATCAATACTACTACTTATTATGATAATCTGAATATAAATATATTAAAAAGAATCTTTAATATTTATATATATCTTATTTAATTTGCTGTAACATATTGAATTATTATAATATCATAATTATAAAGAAAGATGTCTTCTATACCACATCATAAAAGAAACAGAAAATCGATGGCCGATGAACTTTCAAAAGAAATGAATATTTTACTGGAGAATACTTTTGAAAGAAAAAATAATAATAAGCAAAAAAGAAAAAATTTGTCATATTCTGGAACATCTTCAAAACCTCAAAAATCAAAACGTAATCATGTAAATTCTATAGGATATTATAATTCACCAACGACTTCTACAACAAACTATTATAATAATAATAATAATAATAATAATAATGAAAATGAAAATATCTATATTTCTAATACTGAATATCCATATTTAGAAAACCAAGAAAATTTATTTAATTCATATGGAACTGAACCTCCTTATTATACCAATAATAATAATAATAATAATAATAATAATAATAATAATAATAATAATAATAATATAAATAATATTAAAAATAACAATAATAATAAAAATAATAATAATTATTTAGAACAATATCAAAGTGATTTTTCATTTCTCACCTCTAATTATTATCCATATTCTGATATACCCATTAAAACTGAAGATGGTAAGTTTTTAAATACATATATATTTTAATTTGTTAATTTATAAATGTTAAATTTCTAATATATATTTATACATTTTAAAATATTAAATATTTCATTTTATTACTTTTATTCAGATTATTATTATGATAATAATAATTTAAATAATAATAATAATAGAAATAATAATATTTTATTAGATGAACGTCCATCAAGACCTCTTTCACGTTGGTCAGATGATGTTAATTCTAATAATATTAGAAGACATTCATTAGATTCAAAGAGAAGTAAACCTAAATCAAATCATAAAAAACACAGAAATAGATCATTCTCACCACACGTAACTCCAAATTTTAATGATACTTTACAGAGTAGACATAATTCTTTACCAATTTCTAATTTAAATTCATCTAATGAATTTAATAGAAGAAATACTCTGGATAACTTATCTTATCAAAGTCATCCTTCTCCGTCTTCTATAAATTCAACAGTTCCTTTAATAAATAATAAGAAAAAAAATAGAAAAACTACTTTGTATAATGCATCTTCTATTTTTGATAATATATCACCTCAAAGATTACCATATCCATCAACAAATTTTAATGAATTGCCACCATTAGCTTTAAATAATGAGAATTCCAATGATTATATTAATAATAATAATTTTATACCTTTAGAAAATCCAATAGATCAATCATTCTATAATCAAGAATATCCTTATGATGATTATGTTAATACAAATAATAATACCATTAATAATACTAATAATAATAATAATAGCAATAATAACAATAGTAATAATTATAATAATAACATCATTAATAATAATCAATTATCATCAAGATATTCAAATAATAATAATAATTATGAATATAATAATATGAATAATGATTATACTAATTATGGTATATATAATATGATAAATTTAATAAATCTTTTTTTATTAAATAATTTTTTAAATTATATATATAACTTAACAATTAATTTTTATTTTTTTTACCATGTATATATATATTATTGCATAGATAATCAATATAATGATGATAATCAAATATCAGGTTTAATTGTTGATTCCTTTTCAATGCCTATGACGTCTCCAAAAGATAATATAATAATTAATCCTTTATCACCTGGGTTAAATAGTAATAATACAGTTATCAATAACGATAATTATGATTATCCTATGAATCAAAATCAACATATTACATATCAAAATTCAAATGTTAATCAAAATTATCAATATCAAAAAAGTACTGATATTACTTCTTCTTATCCTAATAATAATTATTATAAAAATGACTGTGATCAAGAATTAACTGTTAAATATGAATCAGAAAATAATAATCAATATTCAAATCAAATACCTATAAACAATCAAGCTTACCCTGTAAAGCATAAAAATAATAATAAATATAATAGTTTTTCTAATAATAGTAAATTAATGGAAGAAGATAATATAACCACTAATAATTCATATGATATTAGAAGAAAACGTTCTCTTTCTAAACCTGAACGCTCTAAAAGAAGAAATAAATATATGAATTATGCTATCGAAAATGCTAATTATGTAATTTTAGAAAATAGTTTTGAAGAAAATGATGAACCTTATCCAGTATATCCCTATTCTGATAACAATACTAATTATAATAATAATTACAATAATAGCAATAATAGTTATAATTCTAATTATGATGATAATTTTAATTCTTTCTATTATGATGACACAGAACAACAACAAAAAATGATGAGTGATGAAGAAAAATTAAAACATCAAAGTAATGTATTTGCAAAAAAGAATGCCATATATCCTGATTTTGGAAAGTTAGAAGAAGAAGAAGAAGATAATAATAATTCCAATAATGAATCATTCAAAAAAATATGGTGGACAATGATATCAAATGCATGTACATGCTATATTCCAAATATTTTATTAGAAAAATGTAATAAAATAGATCAAGGAGTTCAACAAGCTTGGAGAGAAAAACTTACTTTATGTACTATTATTTTGTTGATTTGTATTTTATCAGGATTCTTTACTTTTGGTATAAATGATTTATTATGTAATAATAAAACAACAAAAATTCATTATACTGAAAAAATGTATGCTATTCATGGTGTTGCCTATGATATTTATATTAATAATTTCAATGAAACTAATAGATTACATAGTGTAATTAGTGCTTCCAAAAATTATGATTTAGGACCATATGTATTAGATACTAAATCAAAAAGTTCATGTCAAAAAATTTTTGGAAATAACTATGGTATAAATAATTGTCATTCAGATACTATTAGTAAATATTTAATACAAGAACATAGAGATAACAAAAAATGTTATGAACTAAAAGACATTACTAAAAATTCTGAAATAAAAGCAACAAAATTGGGCAATGTTTATTACAATTGGGATGATTTAACAAAATTAAAAAAACAAGAAAATAGAAGTTTAATTGTTTATAATGGTAATGTAATAGATATTACTGATTATATTTCATCAGGTCTTAATACATTTGGTCAAAAATTTACTGATGTTATTAGAGAGAAAATTGGAAGAGATATTACATATACAATGAGTAAACATTCTAAATATAAAAAATCTATAAAATGTTTAAATGAAATTTATAATGTTGGAACAATAAGTAAAAGTACTGCTGGTTGTATTACGAGTAATATACTTATTGTTTTAGCGTTCATATTTGTTATTGGTGTCATTTTTATTAAATTCTGTATGGCACTTGTTTTTAATTGGTTTTTAAAATGGAGAATGGGTGATCGTTCAGGATATATTAAAAAATTAGCTGAAGAAGAAAGACGAACTTCTAAAATAAGAGATTCACATAATAGTATAAATAATAGTAATAATAATAATAATAAAAGACATATTTTAAAAGATAGCCTTTCTCTTTCAACTTTAATTAATAGTAAAAATACGACAAATCGTCAAGGAAGTTTTAATTTATTTGATGAAAAACATCGTAGAAATAGTACAGGTCAAATTTTTAATATTAATTCAGAAGAGAATAATAATAATGATGATAAAAAATCAGTTTCAAAACAACAAAATAGGAAAAGTATGACAAGTCGTTTTTCTATTCCTATGCCAGGTGAAGGTTCACGTACATTAATTAGTAAAAGTAATAGTAATTTCAATTTACCAAGTTACCCAAATCCATTTCGATCAGATGGTGTTGCATCTCCTTGTTCATTAAATGATCTTACAAAACCAAAAAGAAATAGTATAACTAGTTGGGATCCATTAACTCCTTTAACTAATTCTCAAAGTCTTAATATTGGAAATAATAATAAAAGGAAAAGTATTTTTTCTACTATTAGTACTCCACCTTTAGATTCCATTTTTAAAAATATTCAAGCTCATGCTTCACCAATATTACTTAACTCAAATCCAATAATTAATGATCCTCAAATAAAATCTCTACCTGAACCAACTTTACCTGATGTTGGTATATTAGATGAAGAAATGACTCCTTCAGTTATTAATTCACCTTCTAATAAACGAATAAGTATTTTACCAAATTCAACATTATTAAATGATAAAAGAAGATCATCAGTAGGTCTTTTAACAAATGGAACATCTACTATGGAAATTGAAGAAAATGTTTCACCAGGCGGACCAATTACCGCAAATACTACTATTAAAGATTTACTTCATACTATTCTTTTAGTAACATGTTATTCAGAAGGACATGATGGTATTGCTAATTCTTTAGATTCTTTATCAGAAACAGATTATCCGGATTCACTAAAATTAATTATTGTTATATGTGATGGCTTGGTAAAGGGAGAAGGTAATGATAAATTAACATCTAATATTGTAATTGATATGATAGATCCAGGAGATGGTAGTAATTATCATGATGATGAACCAGATCCCAAAAGTTATGTAGCTATCGCTGAAGGTAAAAAACGTCATAATATGGCTAAAATATATGCTGGATGGTATCGTTATGCTAAATATTCTTTAGGAAGAAAAATTCCTATGATTGGTATTATAAAATGTGGAACAGAATCTGAACGTAATGGACCATTTAAATCACCTAAACCAGGAAATCGTGGTAAAAGAGATTCACAAATTTTACTTTTAGGATTTTTAAGTCGTGTTATGTTTAATGATCGTATGACTGAATTTGATTTTGAACTTTTCACTAAAATTTATGAGTTAACTGGTGTATATGCTGATGCTTATGAAAGTATTATGATGGTAGATGCAGATACCATTGTAGATAAAGATTCATTATCTCATTTAGTTGCTTGTCTTATAGAAGATCCAAAAATTATGGGATTATGTGGTGAAACTCAGATAGCTAATAAAAGAGAAAGTTGGGTTACTATGATTCAAGTTTTTGAATATTATATATCTCATCATATGTCAAAAGCATTTGAATCTGTATTTGGTGGTGTTACTTGTTTGCCCGGTTGTTTTTGTATGTATAGAATTAAATCTAGAAAAGGTACTCATGGATATTGGGTTCCTATTCTCGCAAATCCAGAAATTGTTGAACAATATTCTGAAAATAAAGTTGATACTTTACATAAAAAGAATTTGCTACTTTTGGGAGAAGATCGTTACCTTTCCACTTTAATGTTAAGAGAATTTCCAAAAAGAAAAATGGTATTTGTTCCTCAAGCAACATGTAAAACTATTGTTCCTAATGAATTTAAAGTTCTTCTTTCTCAAAGACGTAGATGGATTAATAGTACAGTTCATAATCTTTTAGAATTGGTTCTTGTTAATGATTTATGTGGTACTTTTTGTTTTTCTATGCAATTTGTTGTATTAATGGAATTAATTGGTACAGTGGTTTTACCAGCTGCTGTTTTTGTAACTTACTATCTTATTGGAAGTTTATTCTTTTCAAGTACCAAAAATATTATACCTCTTTTACTTATGTTAGTTATTATGGCATTACCTGCTATACTTATAAGTTTAACTTCTCGTGAAATGAAATATATTCTTTGGATGATTATTTACCTTTTAGCTCTTCCTGTATGGAATTTCATATTACCAGTTTATTCTTTCTGGCATTTTGATGATTTTAGTTGGGGACAAACACGTTTAGTTGAAGGTGAAATTGCAAATAAAAAAGGTGATCAAGGATCAGAAGGTGAATTTGACAGTACAGGTATTATAATGAAAACTTGGGAAGAATGGGAAAAAATTCGAAGAGCTGAGATATTAGCTAATGAATTTTATTTATATTCTACAGAAAAAAATGAAGGTGATATAGGAAATTATACTACTCTTTATAATGAAAATCAACCATCTCAAATTAATAATAACAATACTACTTCCATTTCTAATAATAACAAAAGATTTACTGGTTCTTTTAATAATATTACTCTTGATAATCGTAATAATTATTATCAAGAATAAAAGAATATATAAATATTGATATATTATACCCTATTAATTTATATATTTTTATAACATTATATATTATATATATTTATCATTTTATCATATATTTAATATGTATTATAATCATTTATATTAACTTATTATACTCATTTAAAATTATTTATCTTTAATATCAAATAATATATTTTATGGAAATTATATTTTTTTATTATATTATTTTTTCTTTAAAATTTATCATATAATTCTGGATTGTATTTTAACTATATAAAAAACCTATTTAATATTTATTTAATATCAAAATTTTGTTTATTCTATCTAATATAATTTTAATTAATAACTTGCGTGGAAATTAATTATTTATAATATTAATTTTTTTTATTCTTTTAATCTATTTTTATTTATTTATTTATTTATTTCTTATTTATTTATTTATTTATTTATTTATTTATTTATTTATTTATTTATTTATTTATTTATTTATTTATTTATTTATTTATTTATTTATTTATTTATTTATTTATTTATTTATTTATTTATTTATTTATTTATATAATTTAAAAAATTAAAACAAAATGTCAAAAATTTTAAAATAAAAATATTGTTTAAACAACAATAATTTTATTAATTGGTATTATATTGGTATTATTAATAATATGTAATTGTTAATAAAAAAATAAATATATAATAAAACTCTATTATCATTTAAAAAAATAATCTAATAATCTGAATTGAATAAATAAAAAAAAATAAATAAACGTCTATTAAAAAAAAAAAGATAAATGAATCGTCTTAAATTAACGATATAAATATATTAATATATTAATATTTATATAAATTAAATATATATATATTAAAATATATTTATATATTATTTAGATATGAAAAAATAAAACTATTTATTTTAACCCTATTTTTTTAGTATACTTTATATATATACATTAAAATAGATTTATATATTATTTAAATAAAAAGTAAAACTATTTTTTTAATATGCTTTAAATAAATATTTATATTAATATATATTTAGATATTATTCAGATATGAAAAAGCAAAATTATTTTTTTAATATTCTTTATACTATTACATACTATAATCATCATCAGGAACATTTAATTCACCATATATTCTTCTCATTCTTTCTTCTTCTTCATCATAATTATCTTCATCACTTGAATCAAACATGGAATTTTCATATTCATCGTATTCTCTTCCTTTCCATCCTCTTGTATTATATTCAAGAATATCTTCATTTATCATTACATCACCTGTATCTTCTTCTCTGCCTAAAGTATTAGCCATTAGTCTTAACCATTCAGAATTATGCCATTGGAATCTTTGTTGTCTAATTTTTATAACCCATTCTTCATTAGTTTCCTATTAGATAAGTAATATATAACAAACAAAATAATATATATAAAATAAAACAAAAAATAAAAGTAAAATGAGTATAAAAATAAATTAATTAATAAATAATGAAATATAGTCATGTAAATAGGGGGAAAAAAATTAAAAATTAAATGTTAAATATTAAAAATTATTATAATTTAATAAATTTAATTAAATAAAAATGCTATTAAAATTAAATAAATTCTATAAAAATTCATTTTATATTTAATTGTAATAATTACAGCTATAATATCTAAGCATGTATCACACATTTCTCTTATTTTTACATTTCTGTCATATAATAAATCAATTAAATATGATACAATATCTATTATATACAAAAATATAAAAAATATAATATTTAGAATAATATATTTTTATAAATTTTATTTATATCTTTTGTTTTCTATTTAAATATTTACGAGTTTGGTTTAATAATACAGTTCTTGTACTTTCATGCAACAAAAATTGATATATAGCATAAATAATTTGCAAAATTATTTCATCATCTTCCTCTTTACCTAAAATATTTCAATATATATAAAATATATTATTATGATATTATTATCATTTCCAATTATTTATTATTTCAAAAAAATTATATCAAATTTACATATCATTAAAGTAATTAACAATGGAATAATATCCATTTCAATTACTTTTGGAGCAATTCCTTCATCATTTGACATAGTTCCTAAAAGAACTACAAATTGCAATGTTACATCATCATCCTCATTTAATTGATTTTCTGGTGAATTATTTTTCTCTTCATATAGAGAATAGTCTGATTCTTCTGATGATTTTAATTCCTTATTTTCTTTTGCTTCTTCTTGTGCATTAGCTAATGTTTTTGAATTGACACATACTTCTTGTAATTGACTTGCAATTAATTCTAAAAGATGATAAGTATCAGTTAATTTAGCCCAATCAAATTCCTCTATCGTAAGATTAGATAGTATACCTAATAATTCAACTAATAAATCAGGAGTTTTAAGAGATTTTTCTAATAATAGCATAATGTCATCAATATAATCAAGGAATAACATTTTTGTCGGACCTTCATGTATTGAAATATTACGTATCATTTTTAGAAGAAGTGGATCATGTGTTTTTAATGCACGTTTCATTAAAAATTTTATCCCTTGATCTTCACACATACATTCTGCACATTTAATATTACATGCTAAATTAATACCTAATGCAATCAAATCGACATCTACTCTATCTCCTTTTGTTTCAAGTATCATTTTCATAATCTTTTTTTTATTATTATCATTTTTATTTAATAAATACATATATAATAATATTAATAATATAATATATTAATATAATTATATATAAAAATTTATAATATAATTAATAAAAAATATTATATATTACTATATATCTTAATATCATGATAATTTATGGAATATTTATAATAAAATATTTTTCTTTTACTTACAGTAGGGATAATATCAGTATATGAAAAAGCTAATTTATTTTTATCATCAATACTTAATTGATATAATAGCTGTATTATATAAGTATAATTTTGCTTTACTTGTATTAATTCACATATTTTTGGAATAAATCCATATTTTACCATAAGTATTCTAATTTCTTGATCATGAGATAAATTAATTAAAAGTCTTAAAATAATATTAAATAAACTTGAATTTTCTGGTTGTAGAAGTTTTAATATCTTCGGTAAGAATTCGTTTGATAGTTCTAAAAATTCTTGTTTATTATCTTTAAATACACTTAATTTTTTCAAAAATGTTATAATAACTACCAAAAGTTGAGGTAATTTTCTATCTAATAAAAATACTAAATATTTTATAACATCTCTTTTTAACATTTTTACTTCAATAGTTAAATCTTCAGCAAGATTTAAAAGTAAATGAAATAATACAAATAAAAGCTGATCTTGCTTTTGAAGAAGTGATTGAAATTTTTTGTTTTCGTGTTCTAAATTTTTAGCTAATTGAGTATTTTCCGTATTTTGTTGATACTTTAATTTCAAATTTTCTAAATCCTCTCTCCATATTTTTTCTCGATTAATTTCTTGATCTGCAATTCTTAAACACATATCACCAATTTTTTGAGCAGTAATGATAGGATGATAAATTGAATAATTAGAAAAACAGAAAAATATATATATAATATTTGTAACTAATTCTAAAGATTTTTTTCCATCTTCTCTTAATACACGTGCCAAAGCACTAACAAATAATTCTATTATTAAGAAATATAAATTTTATAAGAATTGTAAATATTTGAACAAACATTTGATAAAATTTATTAAATATAAAAGAAAAAAAATAATATGTTATTCAATAATTATAATAATTATATAATATATTTTCTATATTATTTGAATTACCATCTCCTAACAAGATTTCCATATTTTCAGGGATTTTAACTAATTGTAATAACAATCTAGTACTTCTTATTTTATCATCCATATCTTCATATAAAAGAGATATATAATCATCTAACTTTTCAATATATGCTTCTTCCTTAAGTATTTTTATTATTTAATAATATATTAATTTATAATATATAGTAATAGTAATATTATATAGTATTATATTATTATTATTATTATTATTATTATTATTATTATTATTAGTATTATTATTATTATGATTATTATTATTATTATTATTATTATTATTATTATTATTATTATTATTATTATTATTATTATTATTATTATTATTATTATTATTATTATTATTATTATTATTATTATTATTATTATTATTATTATTATTATTATTATTATTATTATTATTATTATACCTCAAATTTATTTTCTTGTAACTGTATCATTTGTTTCTTTAAAACATGCTTATCAGGATCACCTCCCGACATAGACATTTTTCTTTTTTGTAAATAATATAATTGTTGCTCTACATCATTAATACGGGATGGATGTATTAATTTACATTTATCCACTAATTCTCTAGCTAATTCGGAAATATCTGTATTTCCTGTTAAAGATTTTATTTTTATACTATATAATATGAATATTAATTATTTAAAAAAATATATCGTATACTACAATATTATATATATTAACTTATATTTTTAATTTTTACATTTTTTGCATTTGTTTTTTTTCTCCTAATATTGGATATTCATTTTCATTCATAATCCATGCTTGTACAGTGTAATTAACAATAATTGCACACTCATTAGGATGAACATCTATATCACCCGTTGTAACTTTTCTTTATATTGTTAATTATTATCATTATTATTAATCATAAATTAATTATATTAAAACTTTACATTCATATATAAATAATACTTATTTACTATATGTTTTTATAAACATTTTATATTTATTATACCTTTTTACAACATAAGGCTCTTTACTTTCTGACATCATTATTAATAATAAATTGTTGTTTATATATATTAAATATATAATTTAAAAAATATAAAAAAAATAGTTGTTTTTATTCTTAATTTCTTTTATTATTATTATTATTATTATTATTACTATTAATTATTAATTTTTACTTAAAATATTATAAATTACATATATAAATTATATATTATATATTTATTAAATGCAAAAAACAAATAAAATTAAAAAAAAAATAATAATGATAATAGTAAGAATAAGAAATATTTTACTTAATATTAATTAAATAAATATTAATATTATTTCATTTAAGTAAAAAATCAAATAATATAAATAATAATAAAAATATGAACAAAACCAAAAATATGAAAAATTTTAATTATCGAATATTTTTTATATATATAAAAATATAAACAAATTATATTTTAAAATATTCTTTTCTTTTTTTCCATAAAAACTCTTTATATTTTTCAAATATAAATATATATTTTTTAGATAATATTTCTTTTATTATACATTTATTTCTTCTTTTAAGTTGATTTAAATTTTTAATTCTTTATTATAAAAGCAAAAACAATTTTTCAAATCAAATTAATTTACCATAAACCTTATCAATTAAAAAATGTTTATATTTTTTTTTTTATAAAATCTTATAGAAACTATTAGAAATAAAATTCATTTTAATTATTATAGTATAATCAATATTAAAACAATTCTTATTATTACTATATAAAACTCATATTTAAATATTACGTTATGTTATTAATAAGTAATAAAAAAAAACTATTGAGAAATGTTATATCGATTCAAATTTTTTAACAGGGAAAAAAGTAAAATTGTTTAAAATATAGATTAAGGTAATTCCATTACGAAAAATTTTATTTTTTATTAAAGTTTAAACTTTGTTATCTTAATTTCATCACAAAAATAATACAAATACTTTTAAAAAGTTTAAATTATAATACACAATTAAATCATAATAGTATCCTTTTAATTTACTCAATAAATTATTCTTTTTAATTACAAATAATATTCAATTCAATAATATATAAAAAAATATATAAAAAGAAAAATATCTAATAAAAAAATAAAATAAAATAATAATTATAGATATTTAATTTAATAATTTTTTCATAATCAAAATTTAATTTTAATATATTAATAAAAAAATATTTCATCAATATCAAAAATTTCATAGAATATTAAAAATATTTTTTCTTATAAGAATATCACAATATATAAATATAAGTAATATTGAATTTTAATGTGTTGCATATAATAAATGAAAAAGAATAATGAAATATCAATAAATAAACAATAAGTATACACTATAATTAAGATTATGTTAAAAAATGAAAATTGAATGATATTTTTATAATTTATATTTGTTAAAAATTATTTATTAGTGTTAATACTTGATAATCTTTTCTATTTACTTTTCTTATCTATTATTATTTTAAAATATATTTACTAAAGGATATTTTTTTATTTAAAAATACAATTCTTTTATAATATTTAATTATTATAATGTAGAGCCAATCATATATTTTTATTAATTTATATGAATCATAAGAATAATAAAAATTATATTACTAACACAATAACATTACTTCAGTATAGAATCATAAAAATAATAAAAATTAATATTACTAATATAATAGCATAACTTCAGTGTAGAATTAAATAATACATAATTTATTATAAGAATACTTAATATAAAATATATAAAAAATAATTAAAGATATAGTATTTATTATAAGATATTAATAAAATATTGATAATATAAGAATAGTTTTTAGTAAAAATATTAATAAAATTATCTTTTAAAATATTAATGAAATATTATTAAGAATAAAAAGTTTAATGCTAAAGTGGTTTGATTTAGACAATTGGTTAAATTAAGATGTAACTTATATAAATTTTTATTAATTAATTATTAATTACTCTTATCACACAAAAATTTAGAATAATTAATCAAACACTTTATTAAAAGTTAAGTTTTATCAAATTCTTTATTAATATTTAGTTAAAATATGTTATAAAAATTAATACCAAAAAATAATTATTATTATTAAAATTAATACTAAGAATAATTATTAAATTAAATTATTAAGTTAAAAAGTTAATAATCTTACAACAAAGATTATAAAAAACTGAGAATTCAATTCCTATTCATACTAATTCTAAAGTAATAATTATTAATACATTTAATTAATATAATTTAATTTTAATAATTACTAAGATTCAATAAATATTAAAAATAAATAATCTTTCATCTTAAATATTCTTTATTTATTATTCTTATTTTTAAATAAAAAATTATTGATCGTCTTTTTATAAGAAAGAAAATTATTCTTCTTTCTTATTCCATGTATTTATAATTATAATCTTTTGAATTATTTTAATTATTATTATTTATTTTATAATTATAATTTACTATTTTAAGTATTATATTTTAAAATTTATTTTATAATTAATTATTATTCCTGTTGTTACATATTAATATTTTCTATTCTAATTATCTATTCTAATTATTAATTATTGTTCTTAATTTATTTAGTATTTTAAATAAAAATTAAAATAAATATTATACTTTTGTATAGAAATACATTTTACTTCTGTATTTATACATTTTATAAATAATTCATTTATGTTATAATTAATTTTTATTATTCTACTTTTTTTAATAATATACAGAATATTTTTATTTCTGTATTTGTCCAGGATTTTTAAGTTAGGGAAAGAATAAAAGAAAAAAGGAAAAGAATAGATAAAAGTTATAATTTAAATCTAATTATTTATATATTTAATACAAAATATATATTTATAAATATTTATAATTATATTATATTAAAGTATTTTATTTATTATGATAATATCAATAGAAATATTAACGATTATTAATAATTATTTGTTATAAAAATAGTAATAAGATATATCAATAATAAAGAATTATAAAATATTAGATATTGATAAAATAATTGTTATAAAATATTAATAAGATTTATTTAATATATTATTTATTATATATAAATTTTATTATAAAATATTAATAAAATTTATTTAAAATATTATTTTTTTAATCACCTAATGATAAAATTAATTTATTATACATATATATAAATTAAATTTAAAAATAATGAAATCTTTAACATGTATACTTAAGGTATTTAATTTATTGTAATATGTAAAGATATTTTTAAAAGTAATAGAAAAATATACTGATAAAAGAGTTATTTATTATAGAAATTATTATAAGAATTTTTACTATAAAAATTTATTATAAAATTTTAATAAAATTTATTTAGGAATATTAATAAAATATTGTATTTATATAAATTTTTTACAAGACGTTAATAAAATATTGATAATATAATAATAATTTTTAGTAAAGATATCAATAAAATTATTACATTTTAAGATATTAATAAACATTATAAAGAAGTTTTATTTAATATTAATTTATAAAGAATAAAAGGTTTAAAATTATGGATTTGGAAATAATGAATATTTAAGAGAATACTGTATTTTTGTTATAACGTAAAGCGTTAATAGTATAGAGGTAGAATATTTGCCTTCCAAGCAAATGGCCCGGGTTCGATTCCCGGTTAACGCATTATCATTTTTAATTATTTTGTTTAGGTGGTTACTGATAAATAATAAATTTTTTTTAATGTTTAATGTTACGATTCATAACAATTTATAATTATGAAATATAACAAGAATAAATAAACACAAAAATTTATTATTTAACATAGAAATTATAATAAGAATATTCATTATAAGAATATCTAATATCTATTATATAATGTTAATAAAATTTTTATTTAAGAATATTAATAAAATATTGTATTTATATAAATTTATTATAAAATATTAATAAAATAATAAAATATTGATAATATAAAAATAATTTTTAATAATAATATTAACAAAATTATTATATTTTAAGATATTAATAAACATTATGAAGAAGTTTCATTTAATATTAATTCAAAAATAATAAAAGGTTTGATGTCAAGTCACATTACATCCAATTAACTAATAATTATTTTGTATGATCATACGTCTGAAATCCTCATTTTAGTTATTTTTAATATTATTAATATTACAATTGAATATTAATTATATTTTTACCTTATTATTAAATTATATTCTTATTTTATGTTATTTCTTATATATATATATATATATATATATATATAATGTATATACTGACAAAGTTACATATTAAACCAAACTAAAACTTTACATTTGATGTTAAGTTTTGTTGGTTTTGGTTTATAAATTGGACAAATCATAACGTTTTAATTAGTAACTATTATAACTAATTAATAGAAATTATATTTTAATATTATCACACACGAATTTAAAATAAATAATATTAAGTACCTTATTAATAATTATATATTAGTTTTATTATTAGATTCTTATCAATATTATTTTATTTATATATTTTTTTTACATGTGTATATAATAAGATTAAATTGTATTAATTAAATGTATTAATAATTATTAGTTTTAGAAATAATATAAATACATATAAAAATATAAATAGGAATTGAATTTAAAATTCAATTACTATTTATATTTTCATATGCATAATTTTTAAATCCAATATCTCACGAACTAATTGTCTAAATGTGTTGAAATTAAGATATATTGTAGCTGAAGAGCAGAGCTCTCTAATGAGCATAAAATTAATCAGAGTAAAGGGAAACGAAAATTTTCATTAACTGAGGAGTTATTATTATTTTTTTTTGGTTTTATTTTATTAATGTAACAAAGGTTAGATTAAATTTTCACATATTAATTTTAATAGTCCAAACCCTTTACTTTTAAAATATAGATACTTTCCAATATTTATTTACGAATTTTGAGTGATTTTGTAAATAACGAAATTAAATTTTGTTATTTATAAAATCACTCGTCTATTTGTAAATTTTATTTTAAATCTACTAATATTCGTGAGAATTTGAAATTATAGATTAGGAAATAATGAATATTTAATGAAATAATGTACTTTCCATTAATACAAAATGGTAATATCTTAATTCTTTATAGGGAAGAAAGTGATATTACCTATGTATTTTCAGAATAACTGTCTAAGTTATTTTCCAGTAGATTGTAAATTTAAACACTAAAATTGTTTTATAAAAACACAGTTTTATTATTAAGTTTAAAATATAAAATTTATTTATTAAAATTTTATTAAATTTATTATTATTTATTAAATAGTAGTTTTATTCTTAACTAAACTATTTTATGTTGATTATATATTTTAATTTAGTAATTTATTCTAATAATTATTAATTCATTATATTTATGACTAAGCTATTATTAAAAATAGTAGTAAAGAATTAATTTACATAAAAATATTTACATGTATTTATATTTTTCTTTAAAATTAAACTATTTACAATAATAAATAAAATAATACAAGTATTTATAAAAATATAAATAAAATAATTAAAAATTATTGAATAAAATAAGTAAAAATGTATAAAAATAATAATAAAATAAATAATAAAAATAAATAATATTATTAATAAAATTATAAAGATAAACTGTTTATTTATTTATAAAGTAAATAAAATTAGTTGTTATTTCTAATTTAGAAATGTTTAAGTGTAAAGAATATTTAAAAAGTATTTAGAAGGTATTTTAAAAGTGTTTTTAGAAACTATTTTCGAGTCATATTATTTAATTAAAATATTTTAGAATCGTTTATTATTTTTATAATATTAATTATAAATTGTTTATAATTTATATAAATTTAATATTCAATAATATTTTTAAGAATTGATTTAGTTTAAGATAATAATGATAAAGATATTGTTTTAAAATATAATTTAATAATCTTATTATTTTTTTATTAATGTTATTAATTATTTTAAATGATAATTCAATATAATATTAAAATTTATTAATTATTTGAAGTTTAGAAAATAATTATAATTAAAGTAAATTAATAATAAATTATAGAGAATAATAATAAATAAAACTAATTAGAATTTTTAAAAGTTAATATTATAATTAAAAGTACTATAAAAATTTCATTATTTATCACCATGATGCAGGAAACATGTATATTCATAAACAATAAATATAATTAACTTATATACTAAATAATTATTACTAATGAATCAATAAAATTAAAAATAAAATAATCTTTTGTTTAACTCTTCTTTTATTTTTATTATTCTTATTTTTAAATACAAATTATTGATCGTTTTATAAAAGAAAGAAAAATTATCCTCCTTTTATAATACATGAATTTTATTATTATAGTCTTTCGACTATTATTATTATTATTATTTATTTAATTAATCTAATTATTATTATTTATTTTATAATATAATTCTCTATTCTAAACATTATTTTCTAAGATTTATTTTAATATTAATTATTATTGTTATTATTATTTATTAATATTTTCTATTCTAATTATTAAATATTTTATTAATCTATTTAGTGTTTTAAATAAAAATTAAAAATAAATATTATACTTTTATACAGAAATACATTTAACTTCTGTATTATACATTTTATAAATAATTCATTTATTTTATAATTAATTTTTATTATTTTATTTATTTTATTTTATTTTAATAATATACAGAATATTTATTTTCTGTATTTGTCCAGGGTTTTTAAGTTGGAGGGAAAGGATAAGGGAAAAAGGGAAAAGAGTGGATAGTATTATTTAATTATAATTATTTATATATTTATTATTATAAATATTTATTATTATAATTATATTGAAGTATTAAATTTATTAAAGGTTAGAATTAGAAATATTAATAATTATTGTTATAAGAATATAAATAAAATGTATTAATAAAGTGTTATAAAATATTTGATATTGATAAAATATTATTTAAAATATTATTTATTATATATAAAGTTTATTATAAAATATTAATAAGATTTATTTAAAATATTAATAAAGATATAGAATTTATTATAAGATATTAATAGGATTTATTTAATATAAAATATTAATAATATTTATTTATTATAAGAATATTGATAAAATTTATTATAAGAATATTAATTATAAAGTATTGATAAAATTTATTTGATATTAATAAAATATTTATAATTTATTTTAAGATATTAATAAAATATTGATAATATAAAAATAATTTTTAATATAGATAAAATTATTATGTTTTAAGATATTAATAATATTATAAAGAAGTTTTATTAAATGTTAGTTTATATGGGATAAAAGGTTTAAAAATATGGGTTTAGAAATAATGTGTATATAAGGGAATATTGTATCAACCATTTTCGAAAATGGGGTGTTAGCTCAGTGGTAGAGCAATTGACTGCAGATCAATAGGTCTTCGGTTCAAATCCGGAACGCCCCTCTTCAATATGACGATGAATTAAAATTTACTATGTAACTTATTCCTATTCCTTTGGAATACGGCACAATATAATTATGAAAAGACATAGTATGAGTCATTTTTTATACTTTCATTTAATTTTTATATAATATATATTCTTATTATATATCTTATACATAAATTTTTTATAATTAAATTTGTATTATAATTATAAAAAAAAGTACATAATTAAATTCATTAAATAAATTCATTAAATAAATATTACAAAAATTGGTTTAATTATTGTATAAATAATAAAATTTCTTATTAACAAATTTATTTTTTGATGACTGACATTTTTAGATTTTCTTTTAAATTTAAGTTTCAACTTGTAGTAGTATGAGTGTAAATAAGTATCAAAAAGAAGGATTTTGTTATAATATCTTAGCAAAGTCGCTTTCAAGAGTTAAATTATATATATATTTTTGTGTTGATAATATTTTTATTTTTGTTTAAAAGTTTCGAAAATAAATTAATTTGCTTTCGTAATCTTTTTAGTAACTTTTAATATTTAAATTTTAAAAATTATTAGAAATCTTTTTTATGAAATTTCAGAATGATGAAATTTCATTATTATTTAGAAAATTATTGTTTAACCCGCTGTTTTCTTGACATTTAATTAAGAATTATTGAATATCTTGGTAGTTAAACTTTAAAAATAAATAACTATTAATAAATTACACTTTAAAAGTAAACAATTATTAATAAATGTAACAAAAACTTTTAATTTAATAAATAGTGAACAAACATTTATTAAATATTTTATTATAAAATAATTTTCAATTATTCTTTATAATATAATGGTAATTCTAAATTAAAAAAAATATTATTCTTTATCTTAAATAAATAAAAAAAAACTTTGTTTATTTTATTAATAATTTTATTATAAATAATTATTATTATTATTTCAAAGAAAAACATAAATACTTATAAAAATCCCATTTAAAAATAATAATTAATAAAAGAATTATAAGAAATAATTAAAGTATCAATAAATATATATCATATATTTTAATAAATTATAATAATAATTATTTAATAAATTATAATAATAATTATTTATTTTATATTTTAATAATTAAAGAATGATTTATTAATAATAAAAATAGTTCGTTGAAGTCATAAAATTATTTGTTGATTTTTATTATGAGTTATATTCTGATATTTAGTTAAATAAATCAAAATTTTCTAGTTAATTCCATTTTTAGAATTGATGGTACAATTCTAGTTATTTTTTTTTTTTGGTTTAATTTTTAGTAAATTACTCAAATTTAACATAATTAAATTAAAAAAGACTTAAAAATCTATTAAATATCAATTAAATAGTTTACCAAAAATTTAACCAAAAAAAAAATAACTAAAATTTTATCAAGTCATTTTTGATTTAATTATGTTAAATTTTAATTATGTTAATAATATTTATAATAATAATTATTTTATAATATTTTATTATAAGATATTTTATAATATTTATTTTATTAATACTTTATTAATAATATTTTATTAATACTTTTATTACAAATAATTAATATTAATATATTATATTATATTTTATATACAATAAATAAGTTAAAAGTAAATATTAATTTACTTAGAAATATATAAATTATATATAAAATAAGAAAAAATAATTTGATAAAAAATAATTAATTGGGTTTAATAATTATGTCAACTTTAAGATAAAGAGTTTAATTTATATATTTAAAATATATAAATTAAATACTTTATATTCATACAATGTGGCTTATGTATCAAATTTAATACGTTACATTTTAATACATATTTCTATATTCTAACAATAATAATTAAATTGTTTAATAATTTGAGGCGTACAATCATACTAAATAATTAATAAGTAGTAAACATAGTGTGGCATATATCTATAATTCGTTAAAATCATTGACATTAAAATCAGCTAAATTATTATTTTATTATTAAATAGTACATTCTTTTCAAAGCTGATACTGATATTTATTTTGTATCTTTAATATATTTTAGGAACGCGACAGTTGGGGAACACGACAATATAATATTTTCATAATAAGATATTTATTTTATGTTTTAATAGACTATTTATTTATTTAAAAATAATTAATTACATTTAAATTATAATTATAAATAAAATATATTTATTCTAATAATTAAATATAATATTAATTCTATTTAAAACATGTTTATAATTGTACTAATAACTATTTCTGAAAATTAATATGAAAATCTTGTGTTGAAAATAATAATTCTTTTAAATTATAAAATATTGATAATAAAATTCTTCTAAAAATTCTTTTATACTTATCTGGAGCAATTCCCTAACTCAGGAAAAGTCCTCGTTTAATTTTATTATTATTATTTTTCTTTTATATCTATATTTTAATTATTTATCCAATCATTTACATATTATTATCCAATAATATGATTGAATATTTTGTTAAATGAGGGTAGTTTTGGTTTAATAATGGTCAGGTCAAGATGTTTAATTAATAACAAAATAACTAATTAAACAAATATATAATTAATAGGCAAATTTATTTATTAATACACAATAAATTAATTAATTAAAAGAACACGTTTTAAAATAATTAGGTTTTATAATAATATTTTTTATTAATAATTAATTAAGAAAAGTTTAAATAATAATTAGATTATTAAGTGTAACGAATCGTAAAAATGAGTAACCTGTCTTAGTGGTTAGTAACTAAGACTATGGTTCGAACTTCTCGAGTTCGAAACCTCTCGATTCCAAAAATTCATATTTTTATTATTTTTATTTTAGCCATAAATTTTACCAAGCAAAATTATTCTGATTGGTTAAATTTTGGTCATTAAAAAAAAAAAATTTTTTAAAAATATTTTCAAATTTTTTCTATAAATACGAGTGAATTTTCCTCTAAAAAATTTTTAATAATTCGAGTTTTTATTAATAAAATAAATTATTATTTTAACACTAACTTGTTAAGTTAATTCATGTGTTTTTAATAATAAATTTATAATTAATAAATAGTTCAAAAATTTATTTTATATTTTTTATAAGGGTTAAGGGTTTATTTTGAATTTATTGTTAAAGACATATATCTTTACATTAAGTCATTAATTCAATTTTAGATTAGTTAATAATCTTACAAAGATTAAAAGGAATTGTAATTTCAATCCTTATTTATACTTTTTCTAAATCTAATAATTATTAATACATTTAATTATTATAATATATTGATAATATATTTATACATGTATAATTTTAAATAAAATATATGAATAAAATAATATTGATAAAATCTAACTATATAAAACTAATATAAAACTATATAAACTATTAATAAATTTAATGATAAGAATTTATAATCTAAGATTTAGATTTATAACTATTCTAATTATCTAACTAGTTAACTATTTAATTATTTAATTGCTTAGTATACTATTTAATTATTTATCTATATATTAATTATTTTTATCTTTGGATTTTTATAATCTTTTCTGTATAATTAATTATTATAGATAAAATGGGATATTTTTAATTAAGATCTTAAGTAAATTTTAAATCTTTTTGAGATTTTTTAGAATTCTAAGAATTTCTGTAAATTAATATAATAATCAACTATTCTAATTTTTATAAAAATAATTAACAATTATTATAATATATTATATAAATTATTATTATTATTCTAATTAATATTTTATAAATTATTCGAAGGCGTTTTCTGTATATCTGAATAATTATTATTATTATAAATTATAATATAATTATTGAAATAAAAAGATTTTATCTATATAAATTTTATAATTATTTATTTATGGATCCTTGTAAATATTTAATTATATTTTTATATTGTGTAAACCTTTAAAGTCCAATATCTCGCCAACCAGTGGTCCAAATGGGCTGAAATTCAGATATGTTGTAGCTCTTGAGCAGAGCTTCCCAATGAGCATAAAATCAAAGCGAAGCGGCGGAAATCTTCAATATTTGGTGAGTTATCGTTATTTTTCTTCTGATTATTTTTATTAATATCTTAAGGGTTAAATTAAATTGATTAATATTTATTTAATTTGTCCAAACCCTTTACAATATCAATTTAATTACTTTTTAATATTTGTTTATTTTATTGAAAATCGAATTTTAAGTGATTTAGTCAATAACGAAATTTAAATGTAATTGATCTATTAGTGAATTTCAATTTTAAATCCACTAATATTCGCGACATATTTTGTAATGATATGGATCCATTATGGCTACTAATTAGGCTCAGTTCTACCTGCTTCTATTATTATGTTGGTTGTCTCTGGTTCGAACCTTACTCTTTACCTTTCGGAATAATATTATTTATTTAATTAATAATAAATATATTCACTCAATTATTAGATAATAATTTACTTAAATTAATAATATGTATTCATTGAAATAAATTTATTTAAATATTAATTTATTATTCACTTAATTAATATAATAATTTATCTAGTTCTTAATATTATATTTATTTAATTAAAATAATAATTAAATAATTATATAATTCTTATTTTAAATAATTTGCCCAATCATGTAATAATTTAGAATAGATTTTTGAATATATAAATTCATGTATTTTATTTTATTTGACTCTTTGAGTCGATATTAACAATCAATTAATAATAAATAAAATATAAATATCAACCATAAATAAATGAACAAATATATATTATATAAATGAATCTACTAATTAATTAAATGAATAATCAATAGTGTTATAAATAATTTAATATATTATATTATTATTTATTATTAATTTCCTACAATAACCTAGTGGTCACTCCAAATCTTTACATATTTTGTTAAGGATTTGAATGGATTATAGATATAAGCCACATTATATCTATTAAATATTTATTATTCAGCATGTTTATGCGCCCCAAATCCTTATACAATTTAATTATTATTAATTTTATTAATAATACAGTTGAATATAAATTATACTTTTATTTTATTAACAAATTATATTCTTATCTTATATTATTTTTAATATATATTATTATAATTAATATAAATATTAATTTACTTATATTATTGTATTGTTCAATGAAATGTATAAAAGATTGATGAAATATGTATTCTTACATTCTTTGTAAGATTATTAACCTAATAATAATCTAATAAAATATAATAATAAAATAATTAAACAAATTTAAATAAAGAAACTATATTTATAATAAAATTTATATTAGTGAACACCCTACGTATTAGATTATTGAGCATTTCGACCAAGTTAAACTTTAAACCAAATCAAAACTTTACATATTTATTTATAGAACCATATACTCATTCTTTATATAACTATCTTGTATCGAAGCTGATACGTATTTTTTATAAAGTATCAATTTTGTGTGAGTTAGCAAGATTATTTATTAATAAAATAATATATTCTATTAAGAAGATAAATAGAATTTACACTCGAATATTAAATATTAAATGTATAAAGATTATTTATTTTATAGTCGTATTTTATTTATTTATTTATTTATTATAAAAGTCGTATTATTATTTAAATATCGTATATAAAATTATTAATATTAATTAGATATAATCCTTTAATATATCTAACTATTATAAAAAAATTTATAACCAATTTCCTAAATATTATTAAATCCTATAAGTTTTATTTTAGTTTTCCTAACTAATTCCTATAAAACTAATTATTAATAATAAAAGAACCCCCCTTTCTACTTAATTTTATATATTTCTTATATAATTGTTTTTACTTATTATTATTTTAATCTTATTGGTTATAAATAATTAAATTTTTGTTTAATTTACATATTACATTTAATGTAATTTATTACACTATTATTATTTATTATTTATTATTCCTAATAATTAACTATTTATAAAAATATTTGTGTTATTTTTTTTATTTTAAATCCATAAAATTTCTCTTTTTATTTGAATCCTGTACCAAAACGCCCCCACTTAGACTAGACTTCGTCCCTTGAAGTCCTGAATAAGGGTATTTCATAATAAGAAAAATTTATTAAATTGTAAAAGAAAACTCCGATTTGTAGTTATTTCCATTGGTTAAATTATTGTAATTGTATTGTCCAAAAAAAAAAAAATTTTTTTTATATTTATATTTATATTTACGCGTTTTTTTTTTTTTTTTTTTTCTAAGGTATGTAAAATTTAAATTTCCGTTATATTATTTTTTATAATTATTATTATTATTATTTAGTAATTATTGAAATTTCGATTTTGAAATTTGAAATTCTGAAATTGAAATTTTGAAATTTTGAAATTTGAATTTTGATTTTTCATCTTTTATAAATATTATTAACTATTATTATTATATATATATTGTAATATATATATTTATTCGTTTGTTTACTTATGTGTTTGTTTATTATTGTCTTATTTCTTATATATATTATATTATTTATTATACTGTCTATTATTCTATTATGATATTTCTATATATATATACTATGATAAATATTATTATATAATATATCTATATGCTATAATGTTTATTATTATATACTATTATATTATTTTTTATAACAATTATTATATATAATTGTACTATTATTATTATTATAAATATAATTGAAATGTCATAATTATATTTATATATCTATATATATATTATTTATATATTTTGATCATTTAATTAGTTTTATATATATATATATACTATACTCTTTTATTATAACTATATATTATTGTTATATGCTTTTATATATGTATACGCTCTTTTATCCTCTATATATTATTATTATATGTTTTTATCTATATACTATATTGTATTATTGCATCTATATATATATTTTTATAAAATTTTTTTTTTTTTTTTTTTTTTTTTTTTTTTTTATAATTTTTTTATAATTTTTTTTATAATTTTTTTTTATAAATTTTTTTATTATTATATCATTATTTTATATTCTCTACCTATAATATTATTATATCAATATTTTATATTCTCTATCTATATATTATTATATTATTATGTTTATAACTATTTATTTTATATATATATATAATGTATTATTGTTATCTCCTATTCTATATATCTATACTATTATACTCTTATATTGTTCTTATGTTGTTATATGTTTACTATATACTATTATATTACTATATTGTTATATATTTACTATATACTATTATATTATTATATTGTTATATATATCATGTATATATATATATATATTTTTTTATATTTATTACTATTATTTTTTTTTATATATATGTTATTATGTTTATCTTACGGTTATTCATCCTCATCATCAAGATTTATTTCAGTGAAATATGGAATAACATTTTTTAAGTGAATATTTCTATCAGCAATTTCACCTGTGATGGGGTCGCTCACAGTCACCGTGTTGAATTCCTTTTTTACAATTTTTAATGGGCCTGTGAAAAATGGATCTAGTTTTCTTCTGTTAAATACTCTGACAAGGACTAAATCTCCAGGTTTATATTCACTTCTCATTCTTCTTATTTGTTTTCTTCTGTCTTCCCAGAGCTTATTTGCCGTTTCAATGTTATTTATTGCTTCTCTGATCCATTTATCGTGAGTAATAAATTTTCTTAGCCAATATTCTTCTTCTTCCTCATATTTATTTCTTTTTTCAATATTTAATGTTAATTCAAAGGGTTGTAAGTCCCTTCTTCCATATAACAGTTCGAAACTACTATATTTCGTAGTTTCATTTTTGCAGGTTCTTAAGGCCCATAGTGCACTATAAAGAGTTTCATCCCAGTCCTTTACTTTTTCGCCTAGTAGCCGTAAGTATTTACATATTTCCTTGTTTCTATTTTCTACTTCACCGTTCGAAGCTGGATGATAAGTAGAAACATAGTGGACATACACATCGTGTAAGTCCAAAAATCCTTTTGTTTTATCAGAGATGAATTGGGGTCCGTTGTCTGTAACCAAGACTTCAGGAATCCCATGTCGTGCAAATACCTTTTTTAAGAATTGCATGACTTGGTCTGATTCTGTAGTTTGTAATGGTTCAGCCTCAACCCATTTCGTCAAATAATCTACTAACACTATAATATATTTATTTTTATTTTTAGTAATAGGTAATGGACCTACTAAATCCAGTCCAACTCTTGAGAAAGGATAACCAGGAGGGGTAGGTATATATTCAACGTTTTTATTAAGAGATTGTGGCCTGCATGTTTGACAGCGCCTACAATTCCTAATAAAATACTGCACATCATTTTTCATCGTTCTCCAATAATAGTCGCGCTTTAATCGACTATAAGTTTTATAGATGCCTTCATGGCCAACCTGATGTGCTTTATTAATTAATTCTATTTGCTCCTTTTTGTCTTTAATTATTTTCCTTATATTTTCACCTTGTTTATAATAATCAACACCATCAATATTTATAATTTTCTTATTTATAAAATCTTCCACAAATTTGTTTATATAATTTCCATTATTATTGTTTATATTATTATTATTATTAACTAAAGCGTTTAAAATCTCTTTATTTTCATTTTTTTCTTTTGTAGGTATTCTAGACAGGGCATCAGCAATAACGTTCTTCCTCCCCTCTTCAAATAAGACATTAACTTTGAGAATCGTAAGTTCCGTAACCCATTTTAAATGTCGACTATTGGTAGGTTCACGTTTAGAAAAAATACTGACTAGAGGTTTGTGGTCAGTTATAACAGTGGTAGTATGTTTACTTCCACAGAAATAAGGCTTAAATTTTTTTACGCAGTGAAAGACAGCTTTTCCTTCTAGGTCTGTTACACTGTAGTTTTCCTCAGCTGGGGAAAGGGATCTACTTTCAAAATAAATTGGTACTTCAAAATCATCATCATTCTTTTGTAGTAATACGCCGCCCAAACCATCTCTGGAAGCGTCGGTTCTAATAATGAAAGGTTTGTCATAATCAGGTGGAGTTAAAATTGGGGCATTAATTAATTTATTTTTTAAACATTCGAAAGCATTATTACATTCCACTGACCATATGTATTGAATATCCTTTTTTAATAGGTTGAATAAAGGGTTTGCTATTTGGGAAAAGTTTTTTATAAATTTACGATAGTAACCAATAGCACCTAGAAACGATTTTAGCTGAGTAGTATTCTTGGGTGGAAGCCAGTTCAGAATTACTTTCACTTTATCCGGGATAGGTAAGATACCTTTAGTGGACAAAACATGTCCTAATAATATTACTTCATTTTTAAAGAACGAACATTTTTCTAAATTTACTTTTAATCCATTTTCTTCTAAAATATTAAAAACTTTAGTAAGATGACTTATGTGAGATTCCACAGAATCTGAAAATACCACTAAGTCATCAATATAGATAAAAAGACAAACACCAATTAAATCGAAGAAGATTCGATTCATCTCGCGCTGAAAAGATGCCGGTGCATTGCACAAACCAAATGGCATCACACAAAATTTATAATTGCCAAACATGGTAGTAAAGGTAGTTTTGTCTTGATCACCTTCGTACATGGGTACTTGGTGATATCCAGAAAAAAGATCAATAGTAGAAAGAACCTTCGCATTTTGACCAATAAACATAAAGATTTCGTCAATTAAAGGTAAGGCATATGAATCTTTCACTGTTATATTATTTAATTGTCTATAATCAACACACATTCTCCAATCATTGTTCTTTTTCGGAACTAAAACAACTGGAAAAGACCAAGGAGAATCAGATGAAACTATTAATTGATTTTCTTTTAATTTAATTAATATCTTCTTTAGAGCGACCATTTGAGATTTTGATAGCCTATAGGGTTTTAATTTAATTGGAGAAGAATTTGGTATTAACTCGATTTTGTGAGGTAATAGTTTTGATTTCCCAAGATCATCAGTTTTAATAGCCATAACCCTTTTAAATTTTTGAAATAATTCACTAATTTGTTTTTTATAATTCATAGGAGCAGCTGAAATTATTTCGTCAATTAGTTTATCTTTTGTGTTATCATTATCGTTGTTTAATACCGTTTCATCGTTATTACTGACAGTAATGGTCACAAGCAGAGGTTCTCCATTTGATGTTGAATTTTCGGCGATTTGTTTGTTGGTTTCATTTTTATCATTAAGATTGATATCATATAGTAAATTTGTAAGTTTTATATAATTATTATTTTCATCAATATAATATAATGTATCATTAACTAAATTAATATCAAATCTATTCTTCTTTAATGAATCAACTCCAATTAAAATATCGAATATGTCATCTTTATCAATAACCCTAAAATAATCATTGAACTTTTTATTTCCAATAGAAACTTCTAAATCATAGATTTCGCTATCAATCGAATAGTTGGAATAAGCTTGAAATATGGTTTCAGAAATTTTTCCGATAGGTAATTTATTAATATTTAATTTATTTAAGGCCGAGCGAGTAATAACGTTAACGCTTGCACAGGTATCCAAAAATATATCACAATTTATATTTTCCACTTTACCAATAACTTTAATAATTTTATGCTTGTTAATGATTGTCATTACATTTGTAATGGTTTGTTTAGGTGTAAGTTTTAAGGCTTTCAGGAATTCAGTTCTGAATTTCGGGAATATGTCTAATAGATGAACCAATTTGGTCATTACTTCGGTAGAGGCAATTTCTTTAATTAGGTCCTGAATGTAGAATTCTTCAAAATGATCCATGAGTTGTATGTGTCTTTCTTTTGACTTCTTGGTAGTATCTGAGTTTTCTAATAAGGTATCCATTTTATCTATCTTTTCTTTAATATCCTTAATTCTTTCTATTTTATTTTTCTTTTTGGCATTTACAATATTTTTATCGTTGATAATAGAAAGATCAAGATAGTCTAATTTCTCTGTATCCTTATTATTATTAGTCACTGTTGTATTGTTATTGTTCATATCAGTTTTATTATTTTTATCATTGTTAGGTAAGTTGTTATTATTATTATCTTTAATATTAGAAGTTGTATTATAATCAATAGTATCATCTACCATAATAGCATCATCAGATATATTTGAATTCCTTGATGTTTGACTGTTATTTTCATTCTTAGGTATGTTATTAGTATTTTTATTATTTTTATTATTATGACCGTTATTATCGTTATTGATAGTTGAATCTTTATTAATATCGTAATTATCGTTAATATTATTATTATCGTTATTAATATATTTTGAATTATCATTAATATTATTATTAACATCACTAACAATATTATTATTAGAATCATTAATATTATTTTCATTATTAAAATTCATAGCTGCTGTGTGAATAGGAACGGGATTATTTTTAAGACTATCCTTTCCTAACTTTCTTTCGTATGGTTTCTCATTATGTTTACCTTTATTCCTTGAAGTACGAGTAGCAGCAGCTATAATCTCATAAGGTAAGTTTGTATTATTTTGAGAAAAATTTGTGTTATTATAAGATTGATTATTGTTATCATTATAATGATTGTTTAATGATACAGTTTTGTTATTTTCTACCATTGTATTAATATATCCATTATTCTCAGTATGGTAGAAATCCTTAATCATTCTTTTGTTATTGGTTTGTTTACTGGGAGTTGTCCTTCTCCCATTTATTGGTTTAAAGGTAACTTTATTAAACCTTTTTCCTCCATCTCGGCCAATTGTTTGAATGTATAAGGACAATTGGAAGATTTATGTCCTCTTAAGGTACAACGGTAACAGATATAATTATTATTAATATTATTATTAAATGTATTATTACCGAAATTATTACTAATATTGTTATTCATATTTGTAGCACCATTAGAAGGGTTATTTTCATTGATGGCAGTGACCATTGTATTAATTGTATTATCCACCTTATTTGTATTATTTTGATAATTATTATCATTTTGATAATTAAAAGAATGAATATTATTATTGTTCCGTTTGTTCATATAATTATCTGGAATATTATTGGTCATATTGTTATTAGTCGAATTATTAATATTAATATTACCTCTTCTTTCATTGGCTGAATAATTTCTACTCATATTGTTCATGTGATGATTATTATTATTATTCATATATTGATTATTATTCATATTCATATATTGATTATTATTATTATTCATATATTGATTATTATTATTATTCATATATTGATTATTATTATTATTCATATATTGATTATTATTATTATTCATATATTGATTATTATTATAATATTTCATTTTGCTACCTCTTATATTATTATTGTTATTATAATTATTATTATGTTTGTTTATATTATTATATGGATTAACCATATAATTTACATAATTCTGATTCCTAAAATTATTAGTCCTCATATTCTGTCCATAGTTCCTATTATTTGTTGTGATAAAACTATTATCTTCATTCCTTGAAATATTTGGGTTATAATTAGTTGATAACTGGTTGTAATTTAAGTTCTCATAAAATGGATGATTTAATAATGGGTTACCATTATTAATATAACTTTGAGTTACCATAATATTAGCTTCTTTTTCGTATCCATTTTTAATATTTGCACTAGAAATTTCTTTTTCTGCTTCCTCGGCAATTTCAGCAATTTTAAAAGCCTCATTTAATGTTTCACATTCTGCTATCATAACCCTTGAACAAGGAAATACTCTTGTACTGATAGCATTGGTATAATCCTTTACCGAAATGAGTCTTCTATATTCATGACTCAATTTTTGATATAATTTTTTATATTTGTAATTAAATTTCTTTAAGGTTTCGTCGTTATTGATTTTTAAAGATTTTAAAACAGCACATTTATCATTTTCTGTAATGTGCATATAATCCTCAATGGCAGCTTGCATTTCTCTAAGTCCAGGGTATCTTATTTCATTACCAGTCCTAGTTCTTAATGAATTTAAGACACCTTGAATGTCTTCTTCCACTGCTTCTTTAGCCCAAACAAAAATTCTTCTTGGCTCCAAAACGTCATAGAGTTCCATAGTTTTGGAGAACTCGTACATCCAACTGTCCACGTCTTTACCATAATCTGAAAGGAGTGGTAAAGCTTTTTGTAATTTAGTAGCATCAAACATTTTGTAGATTTTTATTTTATTTTATTTTTTTTTATTTTTTTTTTTTTTTTTTTTTTTTTTTTTTTTTTTTTTTTTTTTTTTTTTTTTTTTTTTTTTTTTTTTTTTTTTTTTTTTTTTTTTTTTTTTTTTTTTTTTTTTAAGAAAACAAATATAATGTAATAATCAAAATAAAAAAATATTTTATAGTTTTATATAATAAAAGAAATATTTGATATTTATAAATTGTAAAAAAAAAAGAAATAATAATAAAATATTTTAAAAGAAAACAAAAAAATTAATATGTTATTATAATAAAATCAATCTTGTAATTATTATTTTCTTAATATCTTCATACTATTCTATCAAGTCTTGCTTTTCCCCCCCACGTTGGGCGCCAAATTTTGATACGTATTTTTTATAAAGTATCAATTTTGTGTGAGTTAGCAAGATTATTTATTAATAAAATAATATATTCTATTAAGAAGATAAATAGAATTTACACTCGAATATTAAATATTAAATGTATAAAGATTATTTATTTTATAGTCGTATTTTATTTATTTATTTATTTATTATAAAAGTCGTATTATTATTTAAATATCGTATATAAAATTATTAATATTAATTAGATATAATCCTTTAATATATCTAACTATTATAAAAAAATTTATAACCAATTTCCTAAATATTATTAAATCCTATAAGTTTTATTTTAGTTTTCCTAACTAATTCCTATAAAACTAATTATTAATAATAAAAGAACCCCCCTTTCTACTTAATTTTATATATTTCTTATATAATTGTTTTTACTTATTATTATTTTAATCTTATTGGTTATAAATAATTAAATTTTTGTTTAATTTACATATTACATTTAATGTAATTTATTACACTATTATTATTTATTATTTATTATTCCTAATAATTAACTATTTATAAAAATATTTGTGTTATTTTTTTTATTTTAAATCCATAAAATTTCTCTTTTTATTTGAATCCTGTACCAAAGCCACAGAGAGTGGGGTGTTAGCTCAGCGGTAGAGCAATTGACTGCAGATCAATAGGTCTTCGGTTCAAATCCGGAACGCCCCTTTGTTTTTTTGTATTTTTTTTTTTAATACTTGTACCAATATTAAAAAAAAATTTTTTTTCCTTTTATATATATTTTTGTGTATGTGAAAAAAACTTATTAAAGGAATTACAGGAAAAAAATTGAATACATTCATTAATATTATATATAATAATATTATAATAAATTATTCAAGATAGAAAAAAAAAAAAATAATATTAATTTATTAATTTAATATTTTTTTTTTTTTTTTTTTTTTTTTTTTTTTTTTTTTTTTGAATCTATTATTTTGTTGTGTTTTTTTTTTTTTATTATTACATCTTTATTACTGAATGATACTAAAACTTATAAGGATATCATATGTGATGTGATGTGACATATCATTAAAAATTCATTATTTCTTTCAAATCATAAAATTTAAATCTTTTATCAATTTAATGGATAATTTTTTTTTATAGAATTTTTTAATATTTCAATATATATACAAATATGTTAATAATTTTTTTTGAAAAAAAAAAAAATTTTTTTTATTAATAATAATTGTTGCAAGTACAAAAGTAATAATTAATTTAATTAAAATCATTTATAACCACAATTTAAACCACAATCAATAAAATAATGAAAAATTGTATAATTATTCTCCATTTCTCCATAAAGAATTGTTAAACAAAAGTTATTAGTTAATAATTATAATTTATAATTTAAACAATATTTATGTCAATAAATAAATAAATATATTTTATAAATAAACAAAATAATGGAAAATTATATAATTATTCTCCATATTCTCCATAAAGGATTGTTAGACAAAAGTTATTAGTTATAATTATAATTTATAAATTTAAACAATATCTTTTAAATAAATAAAAAGGTAAATTAATAATATACATATAATAATAATAATAATAATAATAATAATAATAATAATAATAATAATAATAATAATAATAATAATAATAATTAATAATGATAATAATAATAATAATAATAATAATTAATAATGATAAAAATAATTTATAATGATAAAAATAATTTATAATAAAATTCTAAGGATTATAATTAATATTAAGAATTGATAATAAAATGTTAAGGATAATAATTAATATTAATAATTGATAATAAAATATTAAGGATAATAATTAATTATAATAATGAGTGATAAAAGTAATAAAATAAAAATAATTATATTTAATAAAAAATGTTTAGTTATATTTAATAATTAATAATAATTAATTATAATAATAATAATAATAGTAAATATATTTATGAAAATATAATTACAATAACAATTTATAATAATAATTAATATTAATATATTATAATAATAATAAGATTATAATATTGACAATAATAGAATAATAAATAATAATAACAATAATTGTAATAATAGTAATAATTATAATCAATATTGATAAATAATAATAAATAATAATAACAATAATTATAATAATAGTAATAATTATAATAAATATTATTAAATAATAATAAATAATAATTGTAATAATTATAATAATAGTAATAATTATAATCAATATTGATAAATAATAATAATAAATAATAATAATAATAATGAATAATAATTAATTTTTTTTTTATTAACATAAAACTTGAAAGAAAAAAAAAATTATTTGAATGGTATTATTTTTCTGTAAATATGAATATTAAAATAATATGTAAGTGTAAATACATTAATATTTAAATATTTTTATTTCAGATACCAAAAATAACCATATTAAAAAAAAACTTGGAGAAAAAAAGTTTTTATAATAATAATAAATATTATTACTATATAAATTTTAAAGAAGAATAAAGAAAAAAGATTATTCTTTTTTTTTTAAGTTATTATTCAAAATTTATTGAATACTTTTACATAACGCATTAAGAATAAAATTAATTATTAATTATTATTAAAAATATAGTATATATTATTATTTTTATTTATTTATTTATTTTTTTTATCTTTTTTTTATATCATTTTATTACTTGACATTATTAAGATATTAAAAAGAATTTTATTAAAAAGAAAAAAAAAAAAAAAGCATTTATATTGGTTAAATATTAATTAATATGTTAATAAATAAATAAATTAATTAATTAATTTATATTTTTTCCTTTTTTCCTTAATTTTTTTTCTTTTAGTTTTAAAATTCTTTGTATTACAATAAAAAGTTTATATATATTAATATATATATAACAATATATTAAAAGAAAATTAATATATTGTAATATATTAATATTATATATTAAGAATATTTATAGTTTATTATAATATATATAATATATATTTAATTATATATTAAATATATTTATAGAAAAATAAACAAAAGAAAAATAATAATAATAATAATAAATAATAATAATAATAATAATAATAATAAAAAAAAATAATAATAATAATAATAATAATAATAATAATAATAAATAATAGTAAGAAAAAAAAAGTATATATATTATTTAATTACAATTCAATAACAAATAAAAATGATAATAATTAATAATTGTTTTGAAATAATAATGACTTTATGTTTTATTGCATGTATAAATCATAATAAATAATAATTACTATTTAAAGTATATCTACCATTTAATTTTATAAGGAATGTTTCATTTTATTAGAATTTCTTATTATTATTATTTCTATTATACTTAAGACTTGTTATTATTATTATGATAAAAAATGATAAAATAATGGTAAAAATAATTTTATTTTAATTTATATTTATTTATTCACTTTTAATTATGGAAACACAAATAAGAATATATATTTAGAAATAATTAATTATAATAATTACCTTCTAAAGTTAAAATTATTTTTTTTTAACTTTTTGAATATTAATTTTAAATATTTTTTTTATCTATTTCTTATTAAAAGAAGTTTTAAAATAAGAAATCTAAAATTAATTTATTAATTAGTCCTTTTTTTAATATTATTATTAAATAATTAAATAATTAAAAGAATAATTATTATCTAATTATTATATGAATTGGTTATTACATATAACTACATATAATAATAACAAATAATAATAAAACGGTAATAATCAATTTTTAATTTTATGTTATGTACATTTTTTTAACGACAGAAGAATAATTTTATTTAATAATTATATATAAATGTAATTATTTATATTAATAATTACTATTAATGATTTTCTTATTATTATTCTTATTATTTTATTTATGTATTAAGAGTATTTATTTTGACATTATCATATGATATATATTATATACTTATGTAAATATTAAATATAACATGGTAATAATATAAATAATTATTTTAATTAGTTTTTAATAATATTCAATGTTTTTTATTCGTTTTTTACTGTAATAAATAATAATTGAATAATAAAGATGAGAATTATGTATAAATAAATCAATAAAATAGTGTTTTATTTATTTTTTTATTCCACATTTTTGTTGAATTAATTATACAAGGATGTTTATTTAATTAAAAATTATCATTTAATTTTGTTCAATGAATCGGAATTGTTAATAATAATGATATATATTTATTCATTAATATTATATATTATATATAATATTAATAATATTTACACATTATTATTAATATTTTCATACATAAAATATTTAAATAAATATAAAAAGGAGATTAATAAATGAAAAAATAAATAAAAAATAAAATAAACAAATTTATTTTTTTTTATGATTAAAAATTTTCCATTAAGAATAATATTTTAATAATGGACATAGAACAATAATTATTTATTATTATTATCATCATTTTTATTGTTTTAATTGTTATATTTTCTCATTATTATTAAATTTTCCTTTAATTTTATACCCATATTATTATACAATTAAAATTTCGTAGCCCATTATAATATAAAGTATCATATTAAACAAGAAATAAGAATAAGTTTAATTAATAAAAAAAAAAAGATAATTATTAAATACTAAATCAAATATCATTAATTTAAACTTTTTAATTTTTTTATTGGTATTTTAATTATTCTTTTTTTAATATTATCTTTTTATTTTTAATATTATTATTTTGTTTATTATATTATGATTAGAGAAATTAAATAAGAATAAATTTTGAGTTTTTTTTTTTTTATGTGTTTTTTAATTTATTTCTTAATTAAGAAATATTTATTTTTCAATTGAAGTTAATCTGTAACATAGTAAATTATTGCAAGCTTAACAACAATGGAAAGATAAAAAAGTTTAATTAATAAAAAAATGAAATTAAACACAATGTAACGAAAAAAAAAACTTTAATTAAATATAAAAATTTTAATTAAATACAAGAATATATTATAAAAAATAAAATAAAATAAATAGAGAATATTAAGTTAAATATTATTGTTCCAAACAGTATTTTTAAGTTGATTGTCATTTTAAATTTTCTTAACAACCTTAAAATATATTAAAAAGAATTTTTTTTTAATTTAATCGGGCTTTTTTTTTTTTTGTAAAATTATTTATTAATAAATAAAGTTTCCATGTATTTATGTATACTTTACATTTAAACTAGTCACATGATATAAATATACATAATATATATTGTAATATATTTATATATAATATATTTAGTTTTTTAATAAATCTCATGCTCTTATGAATATTTATATAATATATAAATATCTGTATATTATATTATATTGTTTATGTATTAATTAATCCTTTTTTTCTTTTTTAATTAAGATAAAACATTATATATAAAATAATACTAATAAGAAAACAGCGTTGTTTCTTATTAGTATTATTCATAAATAAATAAATAAATAAATAAATAAATAAATAAATAAATAAATAAATAAATAAATAAATAAATAAATAAATAAATAAATAAATAAATGTAATAAATATATAAATAAATAAATAAATAAATAAATAAATATAATAAATAAATATATATATATATATAATAAATAATAAATAAATAAGTTAATTAATAAAATATATAAATAAATAAAATAAATAAATAAATAAATAAAATAAATAAATAAATATATAAATAAATAAATAAGTATATGAAATAAAATAAATATAATAAATAAAATATATGAAATAAAATAAATATATATAATATTAATAAATAAGTAAATAAATAAGTAAGTAAATAAGTAAATAAATAAATAAATAAATAAATAAATAAATAAATAAATAAATAAGATTTATATTAATAAATTAATAAATAAATGACTTGATAATAGTTAAAAAAGAAAATGAAATGACTCCTTTTTTGTATTAAAAACCCGATGATAATATTTTATTTAATCAATTTATTTTTTATTTTATTTTATTTTTTTATTTTTTTATTATAAATGAACTGATTTTATTTTGGTTTAAAACCAAATTTTAAGAAATAATAAAATATGTGTTTTTTAAGGAAGGAAAATTATAAAATAAACTGTAAAATTCATTTGTGGTTACAAGAAAAATAAAAGATTTTTAATATAACGATCCTTTTTTTTTTATTTTTATTTTTATATTTAATTTCTTCATTTTAATTTATTTTTTTTATTTATTAATAAGAAATAAAATTTTTATTAATAAATAAAGTTTTTGATATTTTATATATATGATTTGACATAATTACCATTTTTCAACAATACTAATCTTTTATTATTATTATTACTATTATAAAGTATTATTATTAAATTAAAAATATCACCTTAATTTTTTGGTAAAAAATTCCGCATATAGTAAAAAACCAAAATATTTTTTTTTTATATTAAATGCAATAAGTAAATAGACAAATAAATTAATAAATAAATAAATTAATAAATAAATAAATTAATAAATAAATAAATAAATAAATAAAACATAAATAAATAAACAAACAAATAAATTAATTTATATGATTTTTTATGAAATAAAGTTTATTTATTATATATTTAAATATTAATTATATATATATATTTTATTAATTATTATACTATACTATGTATATATAATAATTAATATTATATAATTTAAATTTTTTATTATTTTTTAAAAAAGGGATAAACTTGTGTTGAATAAATTAATATATTAAATATTATATAAAATAAACTATTGGAAATAAAAAAAAAAAATATAAAAGACAAAGAATTTCACTTAAATTTGTAAATCATACAATAGCAATAAAAAAAAAAAAAATAAATAAAAAATATTTATTTAATAAAATTTAATATTGACTATTAAATAAAAAAAATTTTATAGATTAAAATTAATATTTTTTAACTATTGCTACAAATATCACATATTTTTATAAATAAATAATAGAAATAAAAAAAAAAATAAAATAAAAAAACAAAAACAAAAAAAACAAAAAAACAAAAAAACTAAAAATAAAAATAAAAACCAATAAAAAAATAAAATCAATTAATTAATTTAATACTCAAATATATTTATATATATATAATATTTAATAACTCCTTTTTTTTTTATTAAAAAAAAAACAAATTAAAAATGAAATTCTCTTCTGTTTTATCTACTGTTGCTCTTCTTTTCGTTACCAAGTCTTTAGCTATGACTTGGGAAGAAGCTGATGCTAAAGCTAAAGAATGGTGTTCTGATTTAACCAATGAAGAAAAAATCGCTATTGTTACCGGTAGAGAAAATATGACTGGTGTTTGTGTTGGTTCTATTGATCCAATTGAAAGAAAAGGTTTTGCCGGTCTTTGTATGCAAGATGGTCCAGCTGGTGTTAGATTTGCTAAAGGTACTGCTACTTCATGGCAAGCATCTATTAATACAGCTGCTACTTTCGATAGAGAATTACTTTACAAAGTTGGTGCCGCTCAAGGTAAGGAATTCCATGACAGAGGTATCAATTATGGTTTAGGTCCAGCTGTTGGTATTTTACGTGCTCCAGCTTCTGGTAGAATCTGGGAAAGTTATGGTGAAGATCCATTCTTAGTTGCCGAATGTGGTGTTCAAGTTATTAAGGGTATGCAAGATTCTGGTACTATTGCTACCGTTAAGCACTACATTGGTAATGACCAAGAAAATAACCGTGGTGCTTCATCCTCTAATATTCCAGAACAAGCTCTTTGGGAAGTTTACATGGAACCATTCTATCGTGCCGTTAAAGATGCTGATGTTCATGCTGTTATGTCATCCTACAATGCTATTAATGGTACTTATTCAGTTCAAAACAAGAGACTTTTAACTGATTACTTAAAGGGTAAATTAGGTTACCAAGGTCCAGTTATGTCTGATTGGTGGTCAATTTACGATGTTGAAAAGAGTTTTGCTGCTGGTATGGATATAAATATGCCAGGTGGTAAATACTGGGGTCCAGATTACGTTGATGACAGTTTCTGGGGTCCACATATTCAAGAATGTATTGACAAAGGTATTTTCCCACAAGAAAGATTAGATGATGCTGTTTTACGTATTATTCGTTCTTTATATAAGGCTGGTCAAATGGAAGATTATCCAAAGGTTGATTTATATGTTGATACTCTTACTGAAGAAAATAAGGCTCTTAACAGAAAGGCTGCAGCTGACAGTAGTGTTTTATTAAAGAATGAAGCTGTTCTTCCAATTGGTGAAGGTATTAAAAAGATTGCCATTATTGGTAAGGATGCTATGCCACCAAACCTTTGTGATGATATGAAATGTGCTGATGGTACTTTACCATTAGGTTGGGGATCTGGTACTACTGATTTCAAGTATGTTATTGATCCACTTGCTGCTATTACTGAAAGAGCTAAAGAAGATGGTATTGAAGTTGTTAGTTCCGGTACTGATGATGCTAAGGCTGGAGCTAAGGCTGCTAAGGATGCCGATTTAGCTATTGTTTTCGTTCAAGCTGATTCTGGTGAAGAATATATTGTTGTTGAAGGTAACAAGGGTGATCGTCAAAGCTTAGATTTATGGCACAATGGTAATGAATTAGTTGAAGCTGTTGCTGCTGCTAATAAAAACACTATTGTTGTTATTCACGCTCCAGGTCCAGTTAACCTTCCATTCTTAGATGATGTTAAAGGTATTATTATGGCTGGTATGCCAGGTCAAGAAACTGGTAATGCTATTGCTGATGTTTTATTCGGTGATGTTAACCCATCTGGTCACTTACCATACACTTGGGCTCCACGTGAAGATTATCCAACTGATGTTAAATACGATGAAACTCTTCCAGGTGGTGGTGAAGAAAAGACTCAATATGATTATGATGAAGGTCTTTTCGTTGGTTACCGTTGGTTCGACAAACAAAACATTGAACCAACCTTCCCATTCGGTCATGGTTTATCTTACACTACTTTCGAATATTCTGATTTAGAAACTGTTATGGAAGAAGATGGTTTACATGTTACTTTAACTGTTACTAACACTGGTGATGTTGCTGGTGCTGCTGTTCCAATGATTTTCCTTTCATTCCCAGAATCTGTTAAGGATTATCCAATTCGTTTATTCAAGGGATTCGATAAGGTTATGTTACAACCAGGAGAAGGTAAGGAAGTTGAAATTGTTGTTGACAACCATGCTCTTTCTTACTATGATGTTGAAGCTGAAGATTACGTTAAACCAGAAGAAGGTGAATACGTAGTTTACGCTGGTTCAAGTGCTAAGGACTTACCACTTAAGAAGACTGTTTCCGCTGCTGTTGGTGAAGCTGCTGATGATGACAATAATGGTTCTGATGATGAACCAACTGATCTTGAAGGTGAAGCTACTGAAATTGGTGATGACAGTGGTGATGATGATGATGAACTTAAAGAAGCTGAAGATAGTGTTAAGGAAGATGATGATGAAGAAGAAAAGAAAGAAGAAGAAAAGGGTGAAAAGAAAGAACAAGAAAAAACTGAAGATCTTGGTGAAAACAGTGCTAAGGAAGAAGATGCTGCTGAAAACATTGAAAAACCAGCTGAAAAACCAGCTGAAGAACCAGCTGCTGAAAACGCTGAAAACCCAGCTGAAGAACCAGCTGAAGACAGTGAAAAAGAAGAAGCTGCTGCTGGTAACGCTGAAGAACCAACCAAGAAAGTTAGAAAATGTATTGTTAAGAAGAAGAACTAAATTGGCAATATATTGAAAAAAATGTTTAAAATAAAATAAAATAAAATACAAAATATAATAAAATACAAAATAAAAAAAAATAATAATAATAGAAAAAAAAATAAAAAAAAGCGTAAATATCTTCAAAAAATTAATATAATCTAATCTAATAATATAAATAATTATCATAAATATAGAGTTAAAAATAAAATTTTCATTTTAAGTAAATATAAAAAAATCTTATATTACTTAAAGAAGAAAAAAAATCCATAATATATTAATAATAAAATAGTTGATATATTATTAAAAATTATTTATAAAAATATGTAAATTTAAATATATATATATATATATTTATATTTTATAATAAAATAAAAATAATAAAATAATAATTGAAAATTTTTAAAAAAAAAAAAAAAAGAAAAATATTTGTATAAATTTTATTATTAATGGTCTTGTTTATTTTTGTGTGTGTATTTTTGTTTTTGTTTTTTGTTTAAAATGATTTAATATATAAATATATAAATAATATAAATAATATAAAATATATATATATTTATATCCTTATTAAATATATATAAATATAACAATTAAAAAAATATTATTATTCATTATTATTATTATAATTCATTATTATTATTATAAGTAAAATTTATAAATTATTAGTAATTATTTTAGGCTACTCGAAACCTAATTCTTTTGTTTCTATTTATTGCATCTCAAAAGAACTCAATATTCCTCCACTTTCTGGTAAATGTGCTTTAGCTCAGGTTAGATGTTTTAATAAATGGAACTAAAATATTAAATGATAAATTAAACAATATTTCATCCTCTACTAAAGAAATTATGGAATTCTATTGGGACAGAGACATGAACAGTGATAAATCAATTAAAGCTAAAAATTATAAAATGTACAAATTTGAAGAATCAAGGAATTACCTAAAACTTAATCTAGAATATCCTGAATATAGCAAAGGTTTTAGGTGGATACTTAGGGCAAGATGTGGATATAAAATCGATGCTAGAGTTGCAAAAGCTGCTAAAATGATTAATAATTCTTGTCCTAATTGTTGTTCATGTTGTTTCCATTGTGAGAGTTATCAGAGAATTGATCATTGGTTTATAAATTGTTTCTTATTTAAAAATCTTCGTATTGATCACTTCTCTGATTTAGATAGAAATTTTTTTTATTTTTTAGATAGTCTTTTTAATAGTTTAGTTAGGACAAGTAATAACCCTAGTGTGGATAATAGAATAAATAATATTGTTAAGGGTTATAAAAGTAGTAATAATAGTATTAGTAATATAGATATATTAGGTAGTAAAAAAATAGTTAATAGGTATAGAATATATATTTTTTTAATTGGTGGTAGAGATTATGGTTTTAGTGATAGAATTAACAATAGTCCATACAAAAAGGAATGGGAATGTTTGTTTAAGTGTCAGACTGAATCTGGTACTTATTCAAAATCCCCATTCTTGTTGCGATCTGCGGCTCTATTGAATGATATCATGCCTGTTGTCTGTAAAAGACAACATATATTATTCAATAAATTTAAAACCAACCTCTCCAGGAACGTCAATGCTGATAACACAGTAGGACAGCCTAGTAGGGCAAATGCCGATCCTATTTCCGACCCTAGTGGAATAGGATAGATCAATTTTACTTTAATTCTATATTTAGAATTAAGGGCTTGTATGGATTTATTGTTTTTAAATATTATTATACTATTCTTTTTTTCCCTCCAGTATTATTTATTATTATCTATAATATATTACTGGTTTTTTATTTTTTTAGTATCATTTTTTTTTCATTATGTGTTTTTTTATGATTCATGTATTTTAATATTTAAATTCAATAAAAGTGACGTACAAATTGTGTGCCATAAAAAAAAAAAAAAAAAAAAAAAAAAAAAAAAAAAAAAAAAAAAAAAAAAATTATTAATTATTGAACAAAAAGAAAAAGTTTTGTGTCGTCATGATGTAAATTCATAATACCTATAAATCTTCATTAAATTTATATATTATTTAACTATATTATATATTATATTATAATTTTAATATAATTTGTATTGATTATTAAATTATTATCAATTTCATAGGCTATTTTTTTTATGTTTCGGTAAAGTAAAACTGGTTAAAATACTGGAAACGAGTATTTAAAATAAATTTAATGAATAAAGCTATATTGTATTAATATAAAAGTATGAGTAATTTATATCATTTAAATATTTGTCACTCTTTATCACAAAATAATTAAGAAAATTAAATTAATGACTTTTAATAATAATAATAATAATAATAATAATAATAATAATAATAATATTTATAATATTAATAATAATAATATTTAATAAATAATAATAATAATAATAAAAATAATAATAATAATAAATAATTATAATAAATAATAATAGTAACTTATAATAATAATAATAGTCATAATCATAATAATAAATAATAAATAATAATTAATAATAATAATAATAATTAATAATAAATATTTTTTAATTATTATATATATATATTTAATAAGGATATAAATATATATATTTTATATTTTATGTTCATAAAACTTTTTTTTTTCATTATAATTAAAATATATGATTTATAATAGTATTTTTTTTTTAAAAAAATGGTTTTTTAAAAATCAGACTAAATAAGAATTATTTTGGTCATAAAATTTTTTAATAATAATATATATTATATATCTCTAAATTATAATTAAATTCTTTTTATTTTTATTGGCTCACAAAAAATATTAATCAAATTAAGACCAAACTAAAAAATAAAAAAAAAAGTATATAAGGAAAAGAAAAAAACTAGTAAGAAAAAATAGAATTGTTGAAGATTAATATTAATATAAGATAATAAGATAATTAATAAATAATAATTAATTAATTATAATTATTATAATCAAAATAATATAATATTTCTACCAAGTAAATTATTTGGATTGCTGTAAACTTAATTTTTCAAGTTATATCTATTAGAATAATATATAATCTATAAAATAGTAAAACATTTTCAGAAGATGGATGATTTTGGGTACAATAATGAAGATAAAGTGGTTAAACACTGTAGGAGAATATTTGATGGTAAATATAATCAATATTGGATTGATACTCTAGATAAAGAAGATAATGAAGTTCAGAATAAATTAAAATATGTTAGAGTGAATTTATATCCAAAAAATATAAATTTAAGAGAAGAATTAATCATGAGAGGCATTACTCCACCTAAAAAATTGACTATTAGACAACCTCATAAACCCAAAAGAGATAGATATATACAACAAGAGCAATATGAAGAAGCTTTATCGAATTATAGAATAAAAAAGAGAAGATATGACGAAGCTGTTGAAGCCAATAGAAAAGAATGGAGTAAATATAAAAGTATAGTTTATGAATTAATTCATGAAGATATTGATTATGAAAAATGTGTAAACCATACTACTCCTATTCGTTTAGAAATAATACAAGTTAGAAAGAGTAAAAAAAGTCCAAAGTATATTGTTAAAACTCTATAAGACAAATAAATATAAATAAATAAATAATAAATAAATAAATATATAAATAAATAATTAATTAATTAATGAATCAAAAAAGAAAATAATTTTTTTTATTTCTTTTTTTCTATATTATTATTTTTAAATATTATTCAAAAAAAAAAAAAAAAAAAAAAAAAAAAAAAAAAAAAGAAATAAAAAAAAATTTATTAATTTATTCATTAACAATAAAAATTGAAAAAAAGATATTATTTAGACATCTTAAGTATTTTTTATTAAATATTTAGTATATTTATTTATTTATTTATTAACCATTTTATTATTAAACAATATATTATTATTTATTAAAATAAAAGAAAATCAAATTTTAAATTTTATATATTTTTAATGATATTAAAGATATAAAATTAAAAAATATAAACTCTTTTCAGTAAGAATTTAAATATGTAAAGATTTTATGATATTTATAATATCATGCAGTAATTTCATTATAAAGTAAAAAAAAAAAAAACATATTAATAGTATTACTATTTTAATATTTGTAGTTAATTAAATTCATTATTGTAATCAATAAAGTTTTTTATAATAAAATATCAAGTTTTATAGTTTATTTCTGTTTTCTTCTAATATTTTTTATTTTTTATTTTTTTATTTCTATTTATCTTTAATTTATTATTGCTATTTTTTTATTATATTTTCTTTTACTATAATTGTAATTGTTATTAACAATAAATATAATACATTATGTATTGAAAATATATTTATATATTGTATACATTATTAATATTTGTATATAAATATATTATAATAATCAAATATATGTACATTAATATATTTAATTGTATTAAATTTAATATATTTGTATTTAAAAAATAATAATATTGTGTTTAAAAAAAATAACATATAGAGTTGAGTTATTTATAGTAAATTTCATTATTATGAAAAAACTTTTGTGGTACAAAATATAATGTGACATAAATATTTATAAATGAATAATCTATTTTTTTTTTTTTTTATCAATATGTTTCTTTTTTTTTTTTTTTTTTTTTTTTATTATTCTTCTTATTATTATTAATATATAATTGATAAAAATATACAGATAGATAAATATATAAATAAATATATATTTTTATATTTATTTATTTATTTATTATTTATTTATTATTACTTATCAATTCTTTTATTTAATATTAATATTTTGAAATAATTACACATTACAATAAAGATAATAAATAATATATATAGTTATGTAATATTAAATCATTATTACAAAAAAAAAAGTATTTGTTACACACTTTGTCAGGATTTTAACCTTTTTTATTCCAATATCAGTTAGGAGATGAATTATATTAACAAGAAATAAAAGCCACATTGAATTGAAAATGTTACATGTAATGATATATAAAAAAAAAATAAATGAATATTTATTAAAAAATAATATATGATATTATTTTATAATTACTATATTATTATTATTATTATTATTATTATTATTATTATCGTATATTCATTCAAATTATTTATAATTTATATTGATCTAATTATTATTATATAATTATTATATAATTATTGTGAATATAGATAAATTTAATTTTAATGTGGTGACTTTTTTGTTGTTGTTGTTGTTGTAATTTAATGATGCTGTTTCTGTATTCTTTTATAATAATACTTTTTGTATATTTTAAAAATTATTAATTAGTTATTACAATACATCCAAATTTAATAATTATATAATATCCTTTTATATTCATTATATACATTTTTTTAATTAAAAAATATAATTAAAAATTATTAAAAATCTTTTTATACATCTTAATTTTCCTTAATTAGTAAAAATAATTATATTCAAAATTTTGCCAATAAAATTTAAATAAATAAATAAATAAGTAAATAATAAATAAATAAATAAATAAATAAACAAATAAACAAATAAATAATTAAATAATTAAATAATTAAATAAATAAATAAATAATTAATTAATTAAAGTTTAAATTAAAGTTTTTGAAAACCACATTCATAAATAAAAGAGGGGATTTGAATGTAAGTTACATCCACATTAACATTATTTTTTTTTTAACTTATAATCATTAATACTTTTTTTTTTAAATATATATGTATATATTTTAATTTTTTAATTTTTTTTTATATATTTTATCTTTTGGAAAAGAAAAATAAAATAATTAAAAGAATGATTTCTATTGTTTTAATATTTATTTTTAATAATAGTAAATAGCCTTATTTTAAAAATATTTATGCTTATTAATTATTTATTGTATAATTTAAGAAAGGTAAAAAAAAATAGTTACATTTATGACATCATAAATCATTTATTATTAAGCTAATAATTAGTAATATTGAATTTTTTTCATTGGCCAAGAAATTTTCAAAAAGAAGAATTAGAAGTATTTTTTTTTAAGTCATTTTTACTTTTAAAACTTTTGTGTTATTAATTTTTATTTATTTATTTTTCTTTCTTTCTTTCTCTATTTTCTCTATTTTTCTCTATTAAAATACCCATTTCAATAAAAATGAAATATAAAAATGAAATAGTGATATTTAATTCTAAAGAAGAATTAAATTATAGAAGTAAATAAATAATCAAATAATATTTATTTAAATAAATATAATATGAATAAATAAATAAATATAAAATAAATAAATAAATAAATAAATAAATAAATAAATACTTTAATATATATATATATACATACATACATACATATATATATATATATTTTTATAAATTTCTCCCTTTTATATACATATATATTAACTATAATATGAAAAAAAATTTTTTTTTTATTGTTTTTTTTTTCTTACGTTTTAATGGTATAAAAATATATAGTTATTTTTTTCATAATTATTATTAAGAAAATGTTTTATCTTTAAAGCATTGTATACAGTCATTGTATTTATACTATAATAAATAATTTTATACTATAATAAATAATATAATATTATTTAATCATGCTTAGTCACAAATTAGTGCATTTAAAAAATAAATGAATTAATATAAAAAAGTTTGATTAAGTACTAAATATGTTTATATTGTTTTTTTTTTTTTTTTTTCCAAGTAATTTATTTTCGTTTAGTATTTAGTATTATTATTATTAAGGTTTTTTTTTTTAAATAAGCCTAAATTAATAAGATTAAGGTTTATAATAGAGAATGTGTGATAAAACACTTGTAATATTGCAGAAAACAAAAGAATACATTTTTGTGACGTTTTCTGTATTAATTATTGTTACACAAATAAAAAAAATGTTCAATTTTTTGTTCATTTATTTTATAAATAAAAAAATTAAAATTTTTTATTATTTATTTATTTATTAATTATTCATTTATCCATTTATTTATTTATTTATTTATATTTATTTAATTAACAAATTTAAAACTGTTTATTTTTTCCTTTCTCTTAGTATAAAGTTTGTTTTTTTATAATTTTTCTTTTCTTTTCTTTTCTTTTTTTTTTTTTTTTTTCTAAAAAAAATATAAAGTAAAATAAAATAACGTAAAGAAAAATACAAGAATTGAAAAAAAAGATAACAAGAAAAAAAAAAAAAAGAAATTTAACAAATAAATAAAAAATAAATAAATAAATAAAAAAATTACATGAATTATTTTATATAATTTAATATAATAATTATATTCAGTTTAAAAATATATAATTATATAAAGTTATTACAAAATAATTATATATTTGTTATCGATATATATATATAACAATAAATATTTTTAAATTTTTATATAATAATTCTTTATATAAAAAATAGTATAATAATTATAATTATTATATATTCTTCATTATTTTTAGAAAGATTAATTTTTAATCATATCATAGTTTTTTTTTTAGAATATAATAATAATAACAGTACTATTAAGAAAGAGTAACATATAGTTTTTATTAAATTTTTTTTAGAAAATTTCTTTTTTTTTTTTTCTATATATATATATTTCAGTAATAATAACAACAACAATTTTAAAAATAAAAAGATAAAAATAATAATAAAAAAAAAAACATATATCAAAAATTGTATCAATACATTAAATATATAAAATGGGTATAAAATTTACTTTATTATTGAGTATATTTCTGTTAAAAGTATTATTAGTTTTTGGTGAACAAGATTGTGATATATTTAATTCATTTGTTCAGAAAAATGGATATTCCATAACTTGTTGTGATAATATTTACGTTATATGTAAAAATGATAAAATCACTTCTATGTAAGTATTTATCTATCTATTTATTTTTTTTCTTGTATTTGTTTTTTTTTTCTTTTCTATTTTAAAGGATTGATAAAAAAATATTTATATAATAAAATAATTAATGAAATAATAATAAATAAATAAAAAAAAAAACATAAATTGAAATTACATGGACAATTATATATTAATATTTTACTTATTTTAATAAATATACATTTATTTTTAAATATATCAATACTAGAACACTTGATTATGCAAGTATGAATAGTTATTCTAAACCAATAAATTTTGAAGAATTCCCAATATTAAATAATCTTGAACATTTGTAATATACATTTTAGTTTATTAAAAATATTCATATAAATATAAATATAAATATAAATTATGATAATTAATATTAAAATATAAACGTAATATTTTTTTTATTTTAATTTAAAAAATAGAACCATTACTAATGAAGATTCATCCGAAGCTGATGTTTTCAATGGTAATTTGCCCAAACGTTTCTTCGAATTACCAGAATTGAAAAGATTGTTAGTATATATATATATAAATATTTTAATATAAATTAAAATTAATTATAATAACTATTTTTTTTTATTTATCTTTTTTTAAAAAATTATTAAAATAATAATAATAATTTAATATTTTTGTGTTATATTAACTATTTATATTTATTATTATTATTTATATAGAATAATTCAAAGAATGAAAGTTCGTTCTATCCCAGAAGATATAAGTAGTAATAATAAGATTAACGAAATGTAAAATATCTTTTATGATAATATTAATAAAATATAATAATTAATATTAATAAATAATTAATAAAAAATCATCTTTATAATAATGCTAATTGATTATAATATAATAATAATAATAATAATAATAATAATAATAATAATAATAATAATAATAATAATAATAATAATAATAAATTATAATTATAATAGTGTCCTTAGTAGAAATAATATAACAAATTTTCCATATCAATTTAAGAATTTACCATCTTTAGAATCATTGTAAGTGAAAATTTAATATTATCTATTAAAATTTAAAAATATAATTAAAATTGGATACATGTATTTTTTTTTTTTTTTTATTTTAATTTTTATTTATTTATTTAGTTTATTTTAAAATAAATTAAATTATGAATTATTAATTAATTTAAATATTAATTTATTTTATAATTTATTTATTGATAGGGATATATCTTCAAATCAAATAACTGGTGCAATGGATTCAAAAATTAAAGAATTTAAAAAATTGACAGAACTGTAAAAAAAAAAATTTTTTTTTTTTTTGAAATATTATTAATGTATTTATATTTTATATCAAAAATTTTTTTTTCTAATATTATTATATATATACTTTAAATTTTTGTTCCTTTTTTTTTTTTAAATTTAATTATGTTTTTAGTGATGTTGGAAGTAATCAAATGACAGGAGAAATTAATGTTCCTGATACTCTAAAACATATGTAAAATATATATATATTTATAAATAATAATATATTTTATATAAACTTTTTTTATATATATCAAACAAACAAAATAATAATGTTTTATTAATAATTATTTATAATATTTATTTATTATTTAATATAACTTTAAATAAATTTCTAGTAACATAAATAATAATAAATTTAGTTCTTTTTCTAAAAATAATTCATTAAAAGAATTAAGAGAAGTGTAAATATTCTATTTAAATATAATATTATATGTATATATAATAATTGTTTCATTATATAAAAAATTTTTACTAATTTAATTATATTTTTTTATAATTATATAAAAAAAAAAAAATAGTGAAGCTTTAAATAATGAATTTGATGAAAAAATTTTTGATACGTTAATTGAATCAAAATATTTAGAATCTCTGTAAGTTTATATAATTATATAAAATATTAATTTTTTTTAAGTAATAATAATAATAAATAAATAAATAAATAAATAAATAAATAAATAAATTAATAATAATAATAAATAAATGAATAAATGAATAAATAAATAAATAAATAAATAAATAAATAAATAAATAAATAATAATAATAATAAATATTATTTAAACCTATTTAATTTTAAAAATTATTTATAGTACTCTTGGTGGTAATAAAAATATCAAAAAAATTCCTGATACCATTTACAAATTAAATTCACTTGAAAATTTGTAAGTATTTAAATAAATATATATGTATATATACAAGTGTATATAAAACTATAAATATATGTATTCCTAAAAATTTATAATTATAATTTTATATTTATATTTATTTATACATATATTCATTTTTTATAGGGATATAAGTAGTCTTAGTATTACAAGTTTACCACCTAATTTTTATGCATTAACAAATTTAAAATACTTGTAAGTTTTTATTAAATATATTAAATTGTATAATTATATATAATATATATAATTATAATTATTATTATTATTATTATTATTATTATTATATTAATATCTTTAATTAATTTATTATCTATTCAAATGATTTATTATGAAAACTTTTATATATTAGAAATATTGGTTCTAATCCTCAATTAGAACCAGCTATGGTTAACTTTAAAAATAAAATTAATGTATGTCAATTTACTGATACTAATCTTTCTTGTTATCAAAAAGATACTTGTAATTTTATCTTTGGTTATAAAAAGTATAGAATATGTTATGATTATGAAATAGAACAAATGCATAATGTGAGTCCCGAAGTTCTTCGTTACGTTGAAGAAACAGATCATACTTCTAATCCTAATACCAATTCTAGTTCAAATTCAAGCATTATAAAATATGTTGTTATTGGTATTATTGTTTTACTACTTCTTTTACTTGGTGCTGCTGCATTTTATCGTCGTCATCAAGATAATCGAAATGTTAAAAAATTAATAAAGCAACAAAAAAATACTATAGATGAAACCATGAAAACAGTAGAAAATAATAATAATAAGGATAATAATATTCTTACAGGAATACTTGATAAAGAAGAAAAAAGCAAAAAGGAAATTTCTTTTTCAAATTTAATAGGAGATGGTGATGATCAACAAAATAATGTCACTATTGTAGCTCGTGATAGTGTAGCTACTGTTTCTACTAATAATTATAATACTGTTCCTCTTAATAACAATAAAAATAATCAAAATAAAGTGGATAATTCACATGTTAAACCTAATTTCACACTTCCTCAAATTAGTATTAATAATGAACCTATTTCACCAGTTTCACCAGTTTCACCAGTCTCACCAATTTCACCAATTTCACCTACTAATGTTAATATGGATTATTCTCTTAATTCAATATCATCTACAGGTGGTAATGTTAATAATATACAATATACACCTGGTATTCAATATACTTACAATGTTCCAAATACACATAATGAAATATCACCACGTAATATGAATCAAATGAATAATATGATGTATCTTGATAATAATGCTATTATTAATAATAATATTCTTTTACAAGGTCAATATCTTCTTGCTAATAGTAATAACAATGGAAATATTAATAATACTAATATTAATATTAATACTCATAATACAAACAATCGTCGTAATAATAGTATTTTCCATCATAGTACTTTTAGTAGAAATGCCACTTCTGCCGAATCAATATTATCAGGAAATAATAATAATACTAATAATAATACTACTAATGTAACTAATGATATTACTAATGCTTTACGTTCTACTAGTATAACTTCTAATAATAGTAATAATAATGTTACAACTGCTTCACCTACTTCTGTTACAACTAATATTTCTTTTGATACAAATATTTCAAGTAATAATAATATTCCTAATAATATTTCATCTTCAGGCTCAGAAAAACATAAAATGTATCTTGAAGAAAGAAATAATAATAATAATAATAACAATAATAATAATAATAATAATAATCATGATGATGGTAATTTACCACCATATTCGGAACAATAAATTAAAAGTTTTAAAAGTAATAATAATATATAATAAAATAATAATATATATATATATAACAAAGCAAAAACAATAAAAAAAAAAAGTAAACCAATTCTTTTTTATAGTTTTTATTTATATATATATATATTTGTTTATATTTGTTTATTTTTTTATTTCGAATATAATCATTTTTATATATTAATATTTGTAATTATAATTCAATATAATTTGAAATGTTGAAGAAAAAAAAAAACAATTCGAAAAAAAAAAATAAATAATTATATAAAAAACTCATGCATACGAAAAATTCAAAATTCAATATATTCAAAAAAGAAAAATATATATGTAAAAAAAATACAACAAACAACAAACAAAAAAAAAAAAAAAAAACAACAAACAAAATAAGCAAATCAAAACAAAACAAAACAAAACAAAGCAAAACAAAACAAAATATATATATATCGAAACTCAAAACTCAAAACTCAAAACATAAAACTTCAAACTGCAAAACTACAAAACTACAAAACTTAAAAGCATTCGAAAAAAAAAATGAAAAAAAAAAGAAAAGAAAAAAAAAAAAAAAAAGAAATAATTATTAAATTAAATATTTTTTATTTTAATAATTAATGAAAAAAAAAAAAGATTTTTTTAATATGTATTTTAAAAAAACAAACAAACAAACAAAAAAAATTTTCAAAATTTTAAAATCACATTCGAGAAACATTAATAAGTATTATATATTTTTTTAAATAATCAATAAAACTTTTTTGATATGTAATTCAAATAACAAACAAACAAATCGTTACAATTTAAATTTTTTTACAAAAACAAAAAAAAAAAACAAAAAAAAAAACAAAAAAAAAAAAATTTTTTCTCTAAATCAATTCAATTCAAATAATTCAAAAATATGAATAATATTAATATATAATAATTAAAATATAAAATTTCATTAATAAAATTTTATATTTATAAAATAAAAAGAAAGAAAAAAAGAAAAAAAGAAAAAAAAGAAGAAAAAGAAAAAAAAAATTCAAATCAATTAAAGCCAAAATGGTAAAGCATGGTATTTAATTTCCTATGTATTCATGTGAAATATCATTAATAATAAGTCTATAAAAAGAAAGAAAAAAAATTAAAAAAAAAAAAAAAAAAACATATTAATATTAAACTATAATTATTAAAAATTGAAAATTTACTTATGAAAGATATTCAATATATATATATATATATATCAAAAAAAAAAATATTATTATATTCATTTTAATAAATTCCTTTTTTTTATATATGGTATATATTTATATATGATATATATATTTATATATATTTCTATCTTATATAATTATATATATATGAAAACAAAAACAAAAACAAAAACAAAAACAAAAACAAAAAAAAGAATTTAATAATATTAATTTATTTATATATATAAATATATACAAAATGAATTATAAAATAATTATAGTAAGTAGATATATAAAAAAAATTTTTTTTATATATTTTATATTTTATGATACTAATTGTGCTGGCGCTGCTTTTTTCATATCTCATATATTGGATTTCCAATCAAAACTGACATTAACTTTTTTTTTTTTCAATTTTTTTTTTTTCTAATTTTTTCTTTTTTTTTATTTTATTTATTTTAAATTTTATTAAATATTTTTTTTTATTTTAAATTATTATATATGAATATTTTTTGTTATATAATTAATAGCAAATAATTACATAATTAATTCTTTTTATATATTTGTTTCAATATTCTTTTTTTTAAAAAACAAATGTATATTTTATAATGAAAAAAATAATAATAATAATAATTACATAATTAATTCTTTTTATATATTTGTTTCTACTTTTTTTTTTCTAAACAAATATATATTTCTTAATATTGAAAAAAAAAAAAAAAAAATTAACGTAAATTTCAATTTATTCTTTTATAATAATTTTCTTTTTTTTTTTTTAAATATATATATATATATATATATATATATATATAAAATTTTTGATTTTTAAATTTTTTAGTTAAGAAAAAAAAAAAAAAGAAAATATGAAAAATATATATATATCTGTATATCTATATATATATATATATTTACAATTAAAACCATTTTTTAACAATACTTGTAAATGATAAGTAATAATCATAATCATATTTTTTTTTATTAGTTTATAATAATAATAAAAAAAAATAAAAATAAGAATAAAAAAGTAATTAAAAAAAAAAGTTATATTTTTTTTTTTAATGAAAACATAAAAAACAAAAAAAAAAAAAATTATTGGTAATATTTTATTTTATTTGTTTGTGTTAAAATGATTGTTTTATTTATTATAAAATTAAATTGTTATTATTAATTGTTATTTGAGTATTATATATTATATTATTTTACTACACATTTTTTATTGAGGATTAACATTATTATAATAATTTGACTTGAAGTAATTTTTTTATTTATTTATTTTTTTTTATATACATATTATTATTATTATGTATTTGAGTATTACTATGTTTATGTATTAACCAATACATTCAAACTTTGTTTTTTATTTTTATCTTTTTTTAATTGTATGATATTCATTTCTAGATTTCAAATTATATTATTATTAATTATTAATTATTATTATTTATTTATTTATTTATTTATTTATTTATTTATTTATTTATTTATTTATTTATTTATTAAATATATTTATAATACATTTATAATTACATAATTTTTATTCAATACTATATTATAATATATATATATATTATATAATATAATATAGCATTTGAATACATAAGATAAATTTTATATTATAAAATACTTAGAGATAAAAAAAAAATATGCAAAAGTTACATTAAAAATGTATTAAATATGAATTGAATAAAGTGGACATTGAATATTGTCACTTTTTTAAGAAAGTAAATTTCATAATTAATAATAATATAAGCATCATTTGCATTTGTACGACATAAATTGGACAAAACTATTATAATTATGGGCATATTGATTATGCTATATGTATATTTTTTAGACAGATCTAATTATCATATATTTTATGTCCATATTTTTTTTTATAAAAAAAAAAAAAAAAAAAAAAAAAAAAAAAAAAAAAAAAAAAAAAAAAAAACCGTATTTCATTACAAATAAACAAAAAATATAAAAAATATAATATATATAAATAATGAATATTTTTTATATTTTATAAAAAAAATAAAGTAGAAAAATAAAAATAAAAACAAAAATAAAAAAAAAATGAAAAAAAAATGAACGGCTTAGATTCTGATCTATTAGCAAACCTTTTTTTTAATTATCAATTAAAAAAATATCGTATGAAAAATGAAGATGATTTAGAACAATATCATCATCATTATTTAAATAATCCAAATGATTATGGAGAAGAAATGATAAAAATTCTTAAAAAAAGTCATATTATTTATGTTTTCCCAAATGATAATCTTTATCATAAAAATTTAGATATTAAAAAGGTTCAACATGAATATAATTCTGATAAACTAATTCGTTGGATAATGAATCATGTTACAAAAATGGTTTTTAATGATGTTAAATCAGATAAAAATCTTCTTTATCCTTATTCCTTTCAAAATTTAGTTGAATTTTTTAATAAAAAAAATATTCATAGTGAGATTATTTTAGTTCAAACAAAATATCATTACTGGGATGATATTGAAGCTAATAAATTATTTATTGAATATGAAAGTAAAAAATATTCCAAAGAACAAAAACAATTTTTGTTTATGGAACGTCCAAAATTTCTTGAACTTTCATTAGGTAGTTTAAAATCAAAAATATTGATACCTTCAGATTATATTGATACTTGTCGTGTTTTCTTCTTTGCTATAAAAGCAGATAATGGTTTAACTTGTATTACTCAATTATTTAGTCCACTATTTATGCCAGTAGTTAGTAATATAGAAAAAGGAATATTAAAAGTAATGGGTGAAAAAGAGGAAGAAGAAGGAAAAGAAGAGAAAGAAAAGGAAGAAAAAGATAATGAAAATAAAACAATTTCTAATATTGATAAAAAGAAAAAAAGAAAAAAGAAAAAGAAAAATAAAAAAAAGAAAAAGAATAATAATAATGATAATAATAATAATGGTGGTGATGATGATGATAATGGCAATGGAAATATAGATGAAGAAATAATAAAAGATATAAATAATAATGATAATAGTGATAATAATGAAAGTGAATTAAAAAGTAAAGTTAAAAGTGATGAAAAAGAAAACCAAAATAATGATATTAATAATAATAATAAAAATGAAAATCAAATTGAAAATGAAAATGAAAATGAAAATGGAAATGGAAAAGATAATATATCCTTTACAAATAAAAATAATATGAAAAATAAACAAAAGAAAAGAAAAAAGAATAAGAAAAATAAAAAGAAATAAGAAGAAAAAAAAAAGTTTTATATTGTATTAATATATATATAATATATTAATAAATGAATGAATATATAATAAATAAATAAATAATTCATTAATTAATTAATTAAAACAAATTCAAAGAAAAAAAAAAAAAAAAGAAAAGAAAAAAAACAGAAAAAAAGAATTTTTATTTTTTTTTTTTATTTTTATAAAAATTTGAATTTAATATAAAATTTTAAAAAATAAATTAAAAATTGTAGATCAAAATCTTATTGGTTTAATAATGTTTAAAGATTTTTTCAAAATTATAAAACTTTATTTTTAATTTTTTTTTTAAAAAATAAATGAATGAATGAATGAATGAATTAATAAATAAATAAATATTAAAAATTTTTATAATTCATTAAATAGATTTAATTATATTTATTTATTTTTAAAATAAAAATAATGAAACCACTTTACATATAATGTTAAAAAAAAAAATTATATATATATATATATAGTTCTTTATTTTTATTTTTTATAATATATAAATTATTTTAATTATTTACAGTTATTCGTTATTGTTCTCCAAATAATGTAACATAAAAAAGAAACAAAAAGTTCTTGGGTATATAATTTATTTATTTTTTTTTTTTTGTCTTCTTTTTTTTTATCTTTTGTATCTATCTTTTGTTAAACTTTTGTGCAACCAATTTTTTTTCCCTCTTTTCAATATCTTTTTTTATAAACCAATTTTTTTAATTTATAAACATTTAAAAAAAACTGTTTAATTTAGTTTTAAACTATTTAAGTTATGTATTAATTAATAGTAAAAAAGAAACAGTAAAAAAAAAAAATAAAATATAAAAAAAAACAGCTTTTAATTATTATTTATTTACAATCAATGTAATAATTAATTAATTAATTAATAGTTATATATACACAACAACACAATTTAATAAATAAAACAACACCATAAAGAAGAAACAATCAAATAAATACTTTTTTTTGTTTGTTTTTGTTTTTGTTTTGTTTTATAAAAAAAATTTATTTACTTATATGTTTTTTAATTCTAGTATATAATTTTTTTTTTTTTATTTTTTTTTTTTAATTCTAGTATATAAAAGTTTTTAATTATCCATTTTTAATTTTTTTTTTTTTATTTTTTGTTTTTTGCTTTTTGTTTTTTGTTTTTTTTTTTGTTTTTTTTTTTTTTTAAAATTCTAGTATTTAAAAATTTTTTAATTATCCATTTTTAATTTTTTTATTTTTTGTTTTGTTAGTTCTTTTTTCTTTTTATTTTTTATTGTTTATTTTTTTTGTTGTTTTAATTTGTTAGTTTTTGCTTTTTATTTTTTATTCATTTTGTTGATTTTACTTATAAATTTATATTTCTCTTTTAATTAATTAAAAGAAAATTTATTTATAATATAAAAAAAAAAACTTCAAAAAAATAAGAGTTTTTTTTTTTTTGAAATAGCGTTATATTTATAGCGTTAAGTATAAATAGAATATTTACAAAAAAAAATATTTTTTTATAGATAGATTGAAAAAAAAAATTTTTTTTTTCTTAATATTCAGTTTTTTATTTTTTTTTGAAATGTATGGTTAATATTTAGAACTTTCATTATTTAGTTCTTCTTTTTAACAATACACTTTCTAGCTTTCTTCATTGACTTCTTTTCACCTTGGTCAGCCTTGTCTTCATCATCACTTTGGTTAGCCTTATCATCATCACCTAAGTTGGCTTGGTCATCATCACCACCTTGGTTAGCCTTATCATCATCACCACCTTGGTTAGCCTTGTCATCACCACCTAAGTTAGCTTGATCATCATCATCACCTTGGTTAGCCTTATCATCATCACCTTGGTTAGCCTTATCATCATCACCTTGGTTAGCCTTATCATCATCACCTTGGTTAGCCTTGTCATCACCACCTAAGTTGGCTTGATCGTCATCACCTTGGTTAGCCTTATCGTCATCACCTAAGTTGGCTTGATCATCATCACCACCTTGGTTAGCCTTGTCATCATCATCATTGTTATCATCATCATCATCATTACTATCATCACCACTGTCATTATCATCTTCTAATCCATTAGTAGCATCATCAGTTTGTTCTTCAGCAACACTACCAACAGCAGCATCAACAATAACAGTAAGTGGTAAATCTTTAGCGTTAGCACCAGCGTAAACAGTGAATTGACCTTCTTCTGGTTTAACAAATTGTTCAGATTCAACATCATAGTAAGAAAGAGCATGATTATCAACAAGAATTTCAACTTCCTTAGTTTCTCCTGGTTCTAACATAATCTTATCGAATCCCTTGAATAAACGAATTGGATAATCCTTAACAGATTCTGGGAAGGAAAGGAAAATCATTGGAACAGCAGCACCAGCAACATCACCAGTATTAGTAACACTAACAGTAACATGAAGACCATCTTCTTCCATAACAGCCTTTAATTCATGGAATTCAAAAGTAGTGTAAGATAAACCAAAACCAAATGGGAAGGTTGGTTCAATATTTTGTTTATCGAACCAACGGTAACCAATGAAAAGACCTTCTTCATAACTATATTGAATCATTTCATCACCACCACTTGGAAGAGTTTCATCATATTGAACATCAACTGGATAATCTTCACGTGGAGCCCAAGTGTATGGTAAGTGACCAGATGGATTAACATCACCGAATAAAACATCAGCAATAGCATTACCAGTTTCTTGACCTGGCATACCAGCCATAATAATACCTTTAACATTATCCTTAAATGGAAGATTAACTGGACCTGGAGCATGAATAACAACAATAGTGTTTTTATTAGCAGCAGCAACAGCTTCAACTAATTCATTACCATTATGCCATAAATCTAAGTTTTGACGATCACCCTTGTTACCTTCAACAACAATATATTCTTCACCAGAATCAGCTTGAACGAAAACAATAGCTAAATCGGCATCCTTAGCAGCTTCAGCACCAGCCTTAGCATCATCATCACCAGAGCTAACAATTTCAATACCATCCTTTTCAGCTCTTTCAGTAATAGCAGCAAGTGGATCAATAACATATTTGAAATCAGTAGTACCAGATCCCCAACCTAAAGTTAAAGTACCATTAGCACATTTCATATCATCACAAAGTTCTGGTGGCATAGCATCCTTACCAATAATAGCAATCTTTTTAATACCTTCCTTCTTAATTGGAAGAATGGCATCATCATTCTTTAATAAAACATTACTATCAGCTCCAACCTTTCTGTTAAGAGCTTTATTTTCTTCAGTAAGGGTATCATGGAATAAATCAACCTTTGAATAATTTTCCATTTGACCAGCCTTATATAAAGTACGAATAATAGTAATGACGGCATCATCTAATCTTTCTTGAGTACATTTACCTTCATCAATACATTCTTGAATATGTGGACCCCAGAAACTATCATCAACATAATCTGGACCCCAGTACTTACCACCTGGCATATTCATATCTAAACCAGAATTGAAACTCTTATCAACATCATAAATAGACCACCAATCAGACATAACCATACCTTTGAAACCCATTTTTTCTTTTAAAATTTCGGTTAAAAGATGCTTATTTTGAACAGCGTAAACACCATTAAGAGCATTGTAGGATGACATAACAGCACCAACATCAGCATCATTAATAGCACGCCAGAATGGATCTAAATAAACTTCCCAAAGAGCTTGTTCTGGAATGTTTGAAGAAGAAGCCATACGATTATTTTCTTGATCATTACCAACAAAGTGCTTAACAGTGGCAATAGCACCAGCATCTTGAATACCTTTAATAACTTCAGCACCACATTGACCAACCATTAATGGATCTTCACCATAACTTTCCCAAATTCTACCAGAAGCTGGAGCACGTAAAATACCAACAGCTGGACCTAAAACATGATTAATACCCTTTTCATAAAATTCTTTACCTTGAGCATTACCAACTTCATAAAGTAATTTCTTATCAAAAGTAGCAGCATTATTAATAGAAGCTTGCCATGAAGTAGAAGTACCTTTAACTAATCTAACACCAGCTGGACCATCTTGAAGACAAAGACCAGCAAAACCTTTTCTTTCAATTGGATCAATAGCACCAACACAATCACCAGTCATATTTTCTCTACCATGAACAATATTAATTTTTTCTTCATTAGTTAAATCAGCACACCATTCTCTGGCTTTGGCATCAGCTTCTTCCCAAGTAATAGCTAAAGACTTGGTAACGAAAAGAAGAGCAACAGTAGATAAAGCAGATGAAAACTTCATTTTTTCTTTTTTTTTTTTTTTTTTCTTGACTTAATTAAATAATAATTTTATTTGTTTTATTTATTTTTTTATTTATTTTTGGTTTTTAAATTTTTTTTTTAAATTTTGTTTTTTATTTTTGTTTTTTGTTTTGATTTTTTTTTATTTGTTTTTTAATGTTTTTGTTTTTGTATTATATTATATTAATGTGTTTTTTATTGATAATAATCAATAAATGTTTCTATTTTTTTTCCGTTTTTTTATCTTGTTTGATAATTAAAAATATTAATAAATTAATCAATAATTTATTTCTATTTTATATTATTAATTGAATAATTAATAAAAAGGAAAAACAAATATGAATTAAAAATTTAATAAATTTAAAAAAAAAAAAAAAAAAAAAAATATAAAAGAAAACATTTATAATTTATATTATTTTTAAAAATAAAAAATTCATTTTTATTTGTTATCATATTTTTTTAAAAAATTCAAACTTAATTATTTGTGTTCACTTTTTTTTAACTATTTTTATTGAGTAATATTTTATATTTTAATTGTACATCAAACCTTAAATGTATTAATTATTATAAAATACTCTAAAAAATTAATTGAATTATGTATAATTAAATAAATAAATAATTAATAAATAAATAAATAAATAAATAAATAAATAAATAAGTAAAATGGAAAAAGGAAAAAAATTATTATGAATTTTTATTTATTTCCATTTTCTAATAATAATTTTTATTTATTTCCATTTTCTAAACTTTAATTATTATATTTATTAATTTCATTTATTAAATTATTAATTTATATATATTATTTTATGTATTATTTATTTATTAATTTATTAATTTATTAATTTATTTATTTATTCACTTATATTTATTTATTTATTAACATTTATTTATTTATTTATTAATAATTATTTATTTATTTATTTATTTATTTATTTATTAATATTTATTTATATTTATTTATTTATTTATTTATTTATTTATTTATTTATTTATTTATTTATTTATTTATATTTATTTATTTATTTAATAAATTCAACCATTTTTAAATTCAACCATTTTTATTAATATATAATGTTCATAAATGTCCAAAACAAATTTTTTCTTTTTATCTGTCTGTCTTAAATAATATAATAGTAATATATTATTATATTATATAAGATATAAATTGAATCATTTGTATTGGTTAAAAACTTTATTTATTTATTTTTATATATATGGCTATAAGGATGACAATCTTCACAATTCATAAATTAAACAGTTTCAAAATTAAATAAATTAAAAAGATATTTATTTAGTTATTAATTGGTTCATTCACTTATTTAAATAATTTATTTTCATTCATTCACTATCAAAATTTTATTCATATTTAATATTTATATAAATGAATGAATGAATTAATAATTAAATAAATATTTGAAATAATGATTCATTGAATAAAAAGGAAAAAAAAAAAAAAAATAAAGTGAATAAATAATAATAATTTTTGTTATACAAACTTTATTTATTATAAAAATGAATAATAATAAAAAAAAAACTCATAAAACTCATATAATGTATAATTTTTTTTTTCCTCTTTTTTCTTTTTTTTCATGTGTTTTATAATAATTAAATAATTAAATAATAAAATAATTAAATAAATTAAAATAAAATAAAATAAAGCATGTAATTAAAAATTTATATTTTATATAATAAATTATACCATAATCATCATACATAATTTTTTTTGTTTTAATTATTAATTATTAAATAAATAATTATTAAATAAATAATAAATGATACAAAAATTTGTATTTTAACTATTTTTATTCTCTGCTGTCTCATGATTTACTATATTTTAATTAATATAAAAAAATATATTTTTCTCTTTTTTTTTTTTTTTTTGACAAAACTTTTAAACATTTTTATTATTAATTTCTATTATAATTAAAAAAAAAAAAAATTAAAAACTTTGGGCACTTGCCAAAAAAAAATTTTTAATAATTATTATTTTTAATTTATATTAATTTTCTATTTATTTTAGTATAAGGCTTCTGGTTCAATACCATTTCTACCCTAATCATAGTGGTTTTCTCTGTAACAAGTTTTACACTATAGAATATTTGAAGTGTAGTTACTCTATTTCACATGAAAAGTCTAAAAAAAATATTCTAGTGTCATTTTTTTGTAATCTATAATTAATAATTTACAATTTAACAATTTGAATATTTAAATATAATTATTATTAATTATTACTTAATATATTATTTATGTATTATTTAATGTATATAATATATATATGAAATGGTAAATGGTTGATAAATACATTACTAATATTATTTAATGTATTTAACAAAGAATTACAATATAACAAGTAATCAAGAAAGATTATTAATAAAGGCATTAATAAAAAAAAAAAAAAAAAAAGAGTTTTACTATAAATTGTATTTATTAAAATAAATTATAAAAAATGATACATTAATAAATTAATTTAAGAAAATAAAACTAATTAGGAAATTTTAATTAATTATACAGTTGGAAAGATATTATTAAAAAGAAAAAATATGTTATTTATTTTTGTTGGTACATAAAAATAATACAAGTTAAAACTGATATAATTATTATTATTATTATTATTATTATTATTATTATTATTATTATTATTATTATTATTATTATTATTATTATTATTATTATTATTATTATTATTATTATTATTATTATTATTATTATTATTATTATTATTATTATTATTATTAATTATTATTAATTATTATTATTATTATTATTATTATTATTATTATTATTATTAATTATTATTAATTATTATTATTATTATTATTATTATTATTATTAAAATTATTAAAATTATGTTCTCTTCTGATATTTTTTTTTTTCATTTTATTATCACAATTAAAATAATAAAAATAAAATAAAAAAAATTCACTAATAATTATTCATCTTTAATAATATTTATATTATATTATATTAATTACACCTTTATAAAATTTAAAAGGATAATTAAAAATAATTAAAAATCTTTTTTTAAAAGAAAAATAAAAGCAGAATAATACTTTTATAAATTTAAAAAAAAATAATAAATATAATATACATAACAATTTTTTCTATTTTTATTTTAATTTTTAATTTTTTTTTTTTATTTAATTTTTATTTAATTTTTTTTTATTTTTTTTTTTATTTTTTTTTAATTTAGTTTAATTTTTTATTTTATATTCATATATATTTGTTTGCTTGCTTTTCTTTTTTCATCTTTTTATATGATAAATATTAAATATATATTTTCATTCTTAACTTTTTTTAAAAAAATATTTACATTTGTTATATTTTCTAAAAAAGTTATATCAAAACCAGATAGTATTTTTTTTATTTATTTTAATAAATGAACTTAAAAAAAATATTATAATATTTTTTATGTACATGTTAATTTAAGAATAAATTTTATATTATTTTTTATTATTATATAATCCTAATATTATTATTAAAAAAAAACACTTTTTTTTTCTTTAAAGGTGATTTCTTCTTTTTTTACTAATAGCAGCAGATACTGTTGTTTTAAGTGGTAAATCTCTTGCATTAGAACCAGCATATACTACGTATTCACCTTCTTTTGGTTTAACATAATCTTTAACTTCAACATCATAATAAGAAAGAGCATGATTATCAATAAAAATTTCAATTTCTTTAGCTTCACCAGCTTCTAATATAGTTTTATTAAATCCTTTAAATAAACGAATTGGATAATCTTTAACGAATTCTGGGAAGGAAAGGAAAATCATTGGTACAGCAGCACCAGCAATATCACCAGTATTAGTAACAGTTAAAGTAACATGTAAACCATCTTCTTCCATAATAGCATCTAATCCAGAATAATTAAAAGTAGTATAAGATAAACCATAACCAAATGGATAGGTTGGTTCAATATTTTTCTTATCAAACCAACGATAACCAATGAAAAGACCTTCATCATAATCATATTGAGTTTTTTGTTCACCACCACCTGGAAGAGTTTCATCGTATTTAACATCAGTTGGATAATCTTCACGTGGAGCCCATGTAAATGGTAAATGACCTGATGGATTAACATCACCAAATAAAACATCAGCAATAGAATTACCAGTTTCTTGACCTGGCATACCAGCAAAAATTATACCTTTAACTTTATTTTTAAATGGAAGATTAACTGGACCTGGAGCATGAATAACAACAATAGTATTTTTATTAACTGCAGCAACTGCTTTAACTAAATCATTACCATGATGCCATAAATCTAAATTTTGACGATCACCCTTATTACCTTCAACAGTAATATATTCTTCACCAGATGAAGCTTGAACAAAAACTATAGCTAAATCAGCTTTAATAGCTGTTAAAGCACCAGATATAATATTATCATTACCAGAACTAACAACTTTAATACCTTCCTTTTTAGCTCTTTCAGTAATAGCCGATAATGGATCAATAACATATTTAAAATCAGTGGTACCAGATCCCCAACCTAATGGTAAAGTACCATCAGCACATCCCATATCATTACAAAGTTTTGATGGCATAGCATCCTTACCAATAATAGCTATTTTTTTTATTTTTTTCTTATTATTTTCTTTAGAAATTGGAAGTATTGAATCATCATTCTTTAATAAAACATTACTATCAGCACCAACTTTTCTATTAAGAGCTTTATTTTCTTCAGTAAGAGTATCAATATATAAATTTACTTTTGGGAAATTTTCCATTTGACCTGCTTTAAATAAGGAACGAATAATACGTAAAGCGGCATCATCTAATCTTTCTTGTGGGAAAATTCCTTTATCAATACATTCTTGAATATGTTCACCCCAATAACTATTACCAATATAATCTGGACCCCATGCTTTACCACCTGGCATATTTATATCCATACCTGCTCCAAAACTTTTTTCTACATCATAAATTGACCACCAATCTGACATAACTGGTCCTTGGTAACCAATTTTACCTTTTAAATAATCTGTTAAAAGTTTTTTATTTTGAACTGAATAAGTACCATTAATAGCATTGTAGGATGACATAACAGCATGAACTTCTGCATCTTTAACAGCACGATAAAATGGATCAATATAAACTTCCCAAAGTGCTTGTTCTGGAATATTAGAAGAAGAAGCACCACGATTATTTTCTTGATCATTACCAACAAAATGTTTAACAGTAGCAATAGTACCAGAATCTTGCATACCTTTAATAATTTGAACACCACATTCTCCAACAAAGAATGGATCTTCACCATAAGCTTCCCAAATTCTACCAGAAGCTGGAGCACGTAAAATATTAACGGATGGACCTAAAGCATAATTAATACCTCTATCACGAAATTCTTTACCTTGAGCAGCACCAACTTTGTAAAGTAAATCTCTATCAAAAGTAGCAGCAGTATTAATAGATGCTTGCCATGAAGTAGCCGTTCCATTAGCAAATCTAACACCTGCTGGACCATCTTGCATACAAAGACCAGCAAAATCTTTTCTTTCAATGGGATCAATAGAACCAACACAAACACCAGTCATATTTTCTCTACCTGTAACAAGAGAAATTTTTTCTTCATTAGTTAAATCAGCACACCATTCTCTAGCTTTAAGATCAGCTTCTTCCCAAGTCATAGCTAAAGTCTTGGAAAGGAAAATAAGAGCTAATATGAATTTCATTTTTCAAATCTTTTTTTTTTTTTTTTCTTTTTCTAATTAAATTAATAAATACTATTTAGTTTCCAAATGTTTTATATATATTTTTTCATTGAATCAATCAATCAATTTTTTTTTATTATTTTTTATTTTTATTCTATTTTATTTTATTTTATTTTATTTTATTTTATTTTATTTTATTTTATTTTATTTTATTTTATTTTATAAAGTATAAAATTCTTTTCTTTAATATTTTAAATAAAATATAATAAATTAATCAATAATTTATTTTTTTTATATATATTTTATTTAATTAAATAAAAAAAATTTTTTTGCTTATAAAAAAAAGTCATATTCTATTTCTTATATATTTTTTTTCAAATCATATTGTTTATCATAATGAATAAGAAAAAAAATAATGGATATATTCCGAAAAAAACTTATTATTATAATATATTATTATAATATATTAAGAAGATCATATTATTAAATAATATTAATTAATTGTTGTTGTTATCATTATTATTATTATTATTTATATTATTATTATTATTTATATTATTATTATTATTATTATTATTATTATTATCATTATTATTATTAATTATTATTATTATTAACTATTATTATTATTATTATTATTATTATTATTATTATTATTATTATTATTATTATTATTATTATTATTATTATTATTATTATTATAATTGAAAATAAAAGCGGTTGAATTGTAAAATAATTAAAAAAAATTTAATAAATAGAGTTTATAATTATATTAAAAAAAATAACAAAAGAAAAACAAAAAAACTTCATTTATTATATTAAGAATTATAATTTTTAATTTATGTTCCTTTATATTTTATTGGTTAGTTAAAAGAATAAAATAGTTTTCATTTCTTTTCCTTAACTTTAGCTTTGGTATTAAAATTATAATTTTATGATAAATGGTTTTAACGAAATACTAAATCATTATGTATCCTTTTTGTTTTTGTATTTAAGAATAAAAGTAATAAATATATATTAATTATCAATGATGTGTAAATATATGTTATTTATTATTACGTATTAAATATGCATATATAATATATAATTTTTAATTAGGTAATATAATCAGTGTTATTATATATTCATAGTTTATAGTTTATAGAATTATATATTAACTTATCTATTATTTATAATTAATATATTAATCATATTTTATTATATATTTATATAACTATTATACATAAATATTTTAATTAAATGACTCCATATATATTTATATAAAATAAAAAAATATAAAATATAAAAAAGGAGTTATAATATTAATAATTTTTTCATGGAGTAGTTTTATTTAATTAAAATTTTAAAATTTTATTTTATATAAATTTTTTATTAAATTAATAATTTGGAATGTTATTTCAAATGTTAATATATTTCTTAAAAAAATTGTTGTTATTTATAATACATAGTATATATTGATCATTTATATATTGATTATTTTTATTTTTATTTTCTATTTTGAAATATTGTTAAATATTTATTTATTTATTTATTTATTTATTTATTTATTTATGTATTTATTTATTTATTTATTTATTTATTTATTTATTTATTTATTTGTTCATTTATTTATTTATTTATTTATTTGTTTGTTCATTTATTTATTATTTATTTATTTATTTATTTATTCACTTATTTCATGAATTTGTATTTATTGTTATTATTATTTATTATTTATACTTCTTAATATAATTTTTAGTATATAAAAATACTATTTTTAAAATTTTCATTAAATATATATATATATGTATGTTTTTCTTTTAAATAATATTAATAGATTTTATATATTTATTTTTTTTCCAATTTTATTTTTCCCCATACTTTTTAATTTAACAAAATATTTCTATAAAAATGTATATTCTTTTATTTAATTTTTAATTTATAAAAAAATGAAAAAATCTGAATAAATTTTATTGGTAAATAATTTATACAAAATTTCAAAAATTTCATTACTTTAAAATTTTAATTAAAATAATAATGATGGGAGAATTAATTATTATCAATCTGTTGATTGATAATAATTAATTCTCTTATTATATATAAAATGAAAATGAATTAATAATCTTTTTTTTTTTATCAAATAATAAAACATTATAAAATTATATTATATTCAAATTATTGTACATTTTAGTTTTTTATATATAACAATAAAAGAAAATTATTTATTATATAAAAAAATTAATCTTCAAAATCTAATTTTAATTAAAAATAATAATAATAAAATCATAATAAATAAAAAAATTATATCTAATTATTTATAAAATGTGTGGAAAAGAAATATATGAAAATAATAATCATAATCATGATAAAGAATGGGAAGAAGCATATATTGCAAAACCTCATTTTTATAGTAAAGATGGTGATAAACCATTTGGTTCATTTGCATTAACAGAAGAAACATTAACATCATTACTAAAAAATCCAAAAGCATCTTATAGAGTTGATAATAATGAAGTTGAAGAATGGAAATTAACACTTATAAGTACAACTTTGGATGATATCATTGATAGTATAGATTATTATACAGCCCTTGAGAAACTACAAAAATATGTCATTGATGAAAATGATAAATATATATTAGTTAGAGGATTAACATTAGAAGAATTAAAAGAGATTATATAGTAATAATAATAATAAAATTTTTTTAAATAATATAACTCTTAAAAAAAATTATGTCATTATATAATGTGTAAAAATAAAAAATAATGACATAATGACAATATAATATTATTTACTATTGTAAATAAAAAAAATTAAAAATTAAATAAAATATAATAAAGTAACAATCTAAAAATTTATTCTTTATCTCCAATGAAATAATATGAAATAATATAATATATTCAAAATTTTTTTTTTTTTTTTTGATAATAATAATTTTTTTTAATATATATATATATTAAATAAAAAAAATGTTATACTTTTAAAAGTAATATATATATATAAAACCTAAATTATTAATTATTAAAAAAAACTTTCTACTCCATCTATAAAATTAAAAAATGAACCTTTGCGTTAACCGGGAATCGAACCCGGGCCATTTGCTTGGAAGGCAAATATTCTACCTCTATACTATTAACGCTTCATTCTTACTTGAATTTTATGATACTTTCATAAATATTTTTTATTTTCTAATTCATTGTTTTAAATTTTCGCTAATATTAGTGCATTTATAATTAAAATTCATTAATCATAAGTAAATTAAAACTAAACTTCAATTTTTTATTAAAAAGTTCAATTCATTTAAAAATTTCAATTTTTATTATCTATATTTAAATTTTAAATATTTGGAAATAAAGGGTTTGAATCATTTCAATAAAAAATTTAAATCAAAATAATTTAACCCTTTAAGAAATTAATAAAAAAAATAATGATATGTCTACAAATAATGTAAATTTTTCCTTTTATTTTATGCTTTATTGATAAGCTCTACTCAAGAGCTACAATATATATTGATTTTTAATTTATCCATTAATGGATAAAATCTTGAATTTATTTTTTGAAATTGATAATTTTGTTAATAATTTTAATGTCTTTTATATATAATAATATATTTGAAATGTATTTTAAAATATATGATTAAGAAGTTTGAACCAACAAATAAATTATAATATATTAAAATAATTCAACTTTTCATAATTAATACAAAAATAAGCAATATATATAAATAAGAGGAGGATAAAAAAGAAAGATAATTATAACAATTGGAAGAATTTTTCTTTTATTCATTAGAATATAGAATATGTTGTTAAAAATAATTATATTAATTAATGGATATTATACCATTTTGAAAAAATATGAAAATGATTAAAATAATTATTGATATTGAATATACAATAAAATAATAATAAATTCAAAGAAAGTCATTGGTGGTTATTCATATTTTATAATAATAATAATATATATTATTCATAATAAATAATAATAAAAAACTAATTATTTCAAAATTTTCTAAAGTTAAAGGAAAATATTTTTGTTTAATTAATAATATTATTTTTCTTTAATTAATTATATTATGACATTTATAAGAAAAAAAGAATTTTATTAATAATAATATTTTTTTTTAAATAATTATTTTATTTTATTTTTTTATTTATTGTTTTTTTTTTTTTTTTTAAAAAAAATATTTATAATATTTTATTTTGTTTTTTATTCTTTTTTTTTTTTTTTTGTTTTTATTGATTTATTATTGCTTTTTTTTATTTTTTATTTTTTATTTTTTATTTTTTTATTTTTTATTTTTTTTTGTAGATTTATTATTGTTTTTTTTTTGTTGTTTTTTTATTTATTCTTGTTAGTTTTTTTTTTTTTTTTTTGTGATTGCTTTTTATCTTTTTTTTTCTTTATATATATTAATGTAATTTTTTATGCATTTTTTATGCATTTTTTTTAAGAGAGTTTTCTTTTTTTTTTTGTTCAAAAAAATAAAAACAAATAAATATAAATATAAGATACTATTTTTTAAATGATTTATTTTTTACAAAAAAAAAAAAAAAGTTTTATTTTATTTTATTATAAATTTACATTAATATAGTGTTAATTAAAAATATATATATATTTTTTTCATATTCTAATCAATAGAATTTTTTTTAATATTCTAATCAACAGAATTTTTTTATATTCTAATCAATAGAATTTTTTAATAACAAGTTAAATTATAATAGTGTTTTATTATTTATATTTAATATATTTAATAAATAAGATGTAAATAAAAAAAAATATAATTAATTTATAAGATGAAAAAAAAAAAAAAAAACAAAGAAAAATTTTTTTTTCTTATTTTTTTTTTCTTTTCTCTTATTTATTTTTTTAATAAATAAAAATTCATAAAAACTTAATAATGAAGTATTAAATTAAATGATGTTTAAATGTTTTTTTTTATTTTTTTTTTTTTAAAAAAAAAAAATTCAGTAAAGCTTATAAGCTCTTTTCTTAATAGCAATTTTTTCAGTAAGCAGAAGCAGAAACAGTCTTCTTAAGTGGTAAATCATTAGCACTTGAACCAGCGTATACTACGTATTCACCTTCATTTGGTTTAACGTAATCTCCAACTTCAAGATTATAGTAAGAAAGAGCATGATTATCAACAACAATTTCAACTTCCTTACCTTCTCCTGGTTGTAACATAACTTTATCGAATCCCTTGAATAAACGAATTGGATAATCCTTAACAGATTCTGGGAAGGAAAGGAAAATCATTGGAACAGCAGCACCAGCAACATCACCAGTGTTAGTAACAGTTAAAGTAGCATGAAGACCATCTTCTTGCATATTAGCATTTAATTCAGAGTAATCAAAAGTAGTGTAAGATAAACCATGACCGAATGGGTAAGTTGGTTCAATATTTTGTTTGTCGAACCAACGGTAACCAATGAAAAGACCTTCATCATAATCATATTGAGTTTTTTGTTCACCACCACCTGGAAGAGTTCCATCATATTTAACATCAGTTGGATAATCTTCACGTGGAGCCCAAGTGTATGGTAAGTGACCAGATGGATTAACATCACCAAATAAAACATCAGCAATAGCATTACCAGTTTCTTGACCTGGCATACCAGCCATAATAATACCTTTAACATCATCCTTAAATGGAAGATTAACTGGACCTGGAGCATGAATAACAACAATAGTATTTTCATTAGCAGCAGCAACAGCTTCAACTAATTCATTACCATTATGCCATAAATCTAAATTAAGACGATCACCCTTATTACCTTCAACAGTAATATATTCTTCACCAGAATCAGCTTGAACGAAAACAATAGCTAAATCAGCTTCTTTAGCAACAAGGGCTCCAGATCTAGCATTATCAGTACCAGAACTAACAACTTTAATACCATCTTGTCTAGCTCTTTCAGTAATAGCAGCAAGTGGATCAATAACATATTTGAAATCAGTGGTACCAGATCCCCAACCTAATGGTAAAGTACCATCAGCACATCCCATATCAGTACAAAGTCTTGGTGGCATAGCATCCTTACCAATAACAGCAATCTTTTTAATACCTTCCTTCTTAATTGGAAGAACAGCATCATCATTCTTTAATAAAACATTACTATCAGCTCCAACCTTTCTGTTAAGAGCTTTATTTTCTTCAGTAAGAGTATCAACAAATAAATCAACCTTTGGATAATTTTCCATTTGACCTGCTTTAAATAAGGAACGAATAATACGTAAAGCAGCATCATCTAATCTTTCTTGTGGGAAAATTCCTTTATCAATACATTCTTGAATATGTTCACCCCAATAACTATTACCAATATAATCTGGACCCCAAGCTTTACCACCTGGCATATTTATATCCATACCTGCTCCAAAACTTTTTTCTACATCATAAATTGACCACCAATCTGACATAACTGGTCCTTGGTAACCAATTTTACCTTTTAAATAATCTGTTAAAAGTTTTTTATTTTGAACTGAATAAGTACCATTAATAGCATTGTAGGATGACATAACAGCATGAGCTTCTGCATCTTTAACAGCACGATAAAATGGATCAATATAAACTTCCCAAAGAGCTTGCTCTGGAATATTAGAAGAAGAAGCACCACGATTATTTTCTTGATCATTACCAACAAAATGTTTAACAGTAGCAATAGTACCAGAATCTTGCATACCTTTAATAACTTGAACACCACATTCACCAACAAAGAATGGATCTTCACCATAAGCTTCCCAAATTCTACCAGAAGCTGGAGCACGTAAAATATTAACAGATGGACCTAAAGCATAATTAATACCTCTATCACGGAATTCTTTACCTTGAGCAGCACCAACTTTGTAAAGTAAATCTCTATCAAAAGTAGCAGCAGTATTAATAGATGCTTGCCATGAAGTAGCAGTACCTCTAGCATTTCTAACACCAGCTGGACCATCTTGCATACAAAGACCAGCAAAACCTTTTCTTTCAATAGGATCAATAGAACCAACACAAACACCAGTCATATTTTCTCTACCTGTAACAAGAGAAATTTTTTCTTCATTAGTTAAATCAGCACACCATTCTCTAGCCTTAACATCAGCTTCTTCCCAAGTCATAGCTAATGATTTTGAAACAAAAAGAAGAGCAACAGTAGATAAAACAGATGTGAATTTCATTTTTATTATTTTTTTTATAAATTATATTATTTGTATATATATATATGTATTAATAAAGCACTATTTAACTTTTTATATGTTTTTATATTTTTTAGTATATTTTATTTTTTAGTATTTATTTTACTACTTTTTAATAAGAATTTTTTTATTTAATATTTAATTCTATTATTTGTTTATTTTTTTTTAAAATAAATTAATCAATAATTTATTTTTTTCTATACAGTATTATTTTTAAAGAAAAGAAAAATAAATAAATAAATATGGTTTATAAAAAAAAGGAATAATTTGTTTCTTTTATACTTTTTTACGTCATTGTTTTTTTTTTTTTTTTATTATTTTATTAAATGTCTTTTTTTAATTAATAAAAAAATAAAATAAAAAAAAAAGACAAACTTTAATAATTATTAATTTTAAATATATTATTCAATTTATGTAATATAATAATATAATATAATATATTATAATATATATTATATAAAACTTTTTTTTTTTTCCTTAATTATTATTTAAATCTTTTTTTTTTTTTTTTTTTATTTTATTTTATTTTATTTTATTTTTTTTAATTAATAATAATAATAATAATAAATATTAATAAATAAGGTTTAATTATTAATTAAATAAAAAAATGATAAAAATGATCATTTGTTATTTTTTATGGTTTAAAAAAATTTTTTATCTTTAATTTTTATCTTATTGGTGAATCGATACATAAAATGTTTTTTTATTTAAATTTAATATGTTTTATTAATTTATTTATTTGTTTATTTATTTATTTTATTTATTATAATTAATTTATTTATTTACTTATTATTGATTTATTTAGTTACTTATTATTTATTTATATAATAATAAAAGAAATAATAATTTCTTATGTAAAATAATTAAAATATTTATTCAATAATTAGTATATAAAATAAAAAGTGAACAAATAAATAGTTAAGAAGAAAACATTTATAAAAATTTACATTTATTATGCATCATTCCACTATTTAAACCGTATTTTATTTTATTTTATTTTATTTTATTTTATTTTATTTTATTTTATTTTTTATTTTATTGTTATTCTTGTTAGTATTATCCATGTATAAAAAAAAAAAAGGAGAATAAAAAATTTTTTATGGAGCAATTTATTTATTAATAAAATAAAAAATTAAAAAATTTTTTTTTTACTTAAATGTATAACAATACATTTAATTTATAAATAAATAAATAAATAAATAAATAAATAATGTTATAATAATTAATTATTTCATTATTTCATATTTAAAAACAATTCATAATAGTTAATAATAAATAAAATCAATACATAAAATACTAAAAAAAATACACAATTAACTAATTAATTATTAATAGAATAGTAACAACAACAACAATAATAATAATAATATCAAATTCAAAAGTGAACGATCAATAAGTTATAAAATGTTATTACTATATCATCAAAAAAAAAAATAGATAATTAATTATTATGTAAAATAATATAATAAAATAAAAAATAAAATAAAATAAAGAAATAGATTAATCATAACAAATAAAAACTAATTTGTTTATTATAAGTTTTTATTTTCCTTTTTACTCTTTATTATTATTATTATTATTTTTTTTTTGACTAAGGATAAATTTTTATTTAAAATAATTAATTTAAATTAATTTTTTTTAATAATGAAATAATAAATTAATGGAAAAAAATTAATTTATAATATATGTAATACATTATATAAATTATATATTATATATAATATAATATAATATAATATAATATAATATATACCAAATTATACCCAAATTCAACCGTTTTTATTTTTTATTATTTCAATATTTTTTTTCCTTATTTTATTATAATCTCCCATTTTCATATTATTAAAAAAAGACCAATATAATTTTTTTTTTTTTTAGATTTCACATATGACTCATAACATAGAGTGTATGGAACAAATATCCTTGTTCAACCGATATGGCGTCGGTATTTATTCTCTCTCTATATTTATAAGTATGGACTAGTAATTTAATTCGTACTAGATATCTAACTATTAACGTCCATCTATTATTGAAATCATAAAAATCGATTACAATTTTTCAGGACTATAAATCTTAATATAATGCTCTATATATATGGGTGACTCTTTTTTTTTTTTCGTTGCTAATTTATGCATTTTCTTATGTAAGAAACAAATCCTAAAGTAAAAACCCAATTTATGAGAAAATTTTAAGAGTTGCCGTATCCGTATTGAACCGGATACCTTATATATGTTAAGACAAAACATTAACAACCAGAATATAAATTGAAATAAAATGATTTGATTCATACTTTTCAAATATATATATAATGATATTTGAAAATTATGTACATATAGGTAATGATATTATAAAAGGAAAATAAAAAATAAAAAGTAAAAATAAATAAATATATGAATTAAAATTAAATTGACAAAAATAAAAAATATTTATAAACTATAATTTATAATATATAATTTAATAAGTATAATGTATTATTTATTTTTTTATATTATTAAAACAATAAAATAATAGAAAAAATCATTATTATAAGAATTATTAAAAATAATCCATGATAATAACGATATTATTAATAATTTTTTAAAAGAGTTTTTTTTTAAGATGCCAATAAATTAATATATTTTTAATTAATTATGGAAAATTAGTAACTTTATATAATATTAAAATAGAAATTTTAATTTAACTTTATTTTATAATATATTAAAAAATTTCAAAAAATAATAATATTTAAATATAAACTTTATTTGATAAAATATTTAAAATAAAAAAAAATGGCTTCATTTTTTTATCTAATTAAATGTTTACAGTTAAAAAGTAGTTTGAAAATTAATGAAAAACAATTGAAAGATAATTGGTCAATATAAATTATAATATAAAAAAAAAAAAAAAAGGAAATAAATAAATTAATATTATAATAATAATAATAAAAATAATAATTAACAATAGTAATTATTTTTATTTATATAATTACAAATATAATAATATGATAATAAATAATTGTTTATTTATACAATACTTGAAGATTGCAATAGCCATAAAAATAGCATAAAAATAATATAATAATAAATTTTAATTATAAAAAAAATACTTTTTGTTACATAATTTTAATTATTTTTAAAAAAGCGTGACCGGAGTTTTTTTTTTTTTTTAAAAAAAAAAAAAAAAAAAAAAAAAAACATTATTTGTATTATTTAATGAAAGTGAAAAGAAAAAAATAACAAAATGAGAATGTTTTTTTTTCTTTTTAATAAAAAAAATAAATATTTTAATAAACAATTAATAAATAATTAATAAATATGAATATAAAAATATTATTTTTAGTATTATATTTTTCATCTAATAATACCTTTTTTTTTTATTAATTTATATGTTAAATTATATATTTATAATATAAATGAACCATTATTTTAAAATATACCAAAATATAACATATAAAAGATTTATATATCTATCTATCTTTAAAAAGTATTCTTAACTAAATTTAATTCAATATTATTTTCATTAGTAAATAAATATCAATATTAAATATATTAACATATTATTAACATAATTTTCAATATTTAGAAATATTTTTAATTTTAATATAGAGCATAATTATTTTTCTTTTTTTTTTTTTTTTTTTTTTGTTAACTGGTTCAAATTTAGTTTATAAGAAAAACTATTAAAAATAATTTTATTATAAATTCAATAATATTATATGATATTATTTGACTTTCCATCTTTCCATATCAAGTGTTATTATTATATAGAATATAATAATAATAATTAAAAAGGAATGTCTCATATCATTATATATTAATTATAATCAATATAAATTATTTATTATTATTTTAAATAAAGATTATCATTATTTTTTTTGTTATTTTATATATTATTAATACATATTATTTAAAGTTTTTTTGTTTTTTTTTTATTATTTAATTATTCCTTTTTTTTGGATTGTTTACAATAATATTGTAGAATATAGCAATATGAATGTTATTAATTATTAATACCTTTCACAAATAAAAAAATTTTTAAAAAAAAAAAAGATTCAAAAAAATTTTTATATTAAGAATACTTTTATATATATTAAATATATTTAATATGGATAAACTTTTTTTTACTTTACTTTTTTAATAATAAATTATTCCTTAAAAGAAAATATGATCTAATTTAAATAAATTAAATATATATATAATGTTTATAATAATATTATTATTTATTATTATTATTATTATTATTTGTTGTTATTATTATTATTATTATTATTATTATTATTATTTATTATTATTTATTATTATTATTATTTATTATTATTCATAATTATTTATTATTTATTTATTATATTATTATTAATAAAAAAATTGTTATTAATATTATTTTATTCTTATATTTTTTATATAGTTTATTATTAAAATTATACATATATAATAAATAATAATAAATAATAATAAAATAATATTAATAAGAATCTAATAATAAAATTTTTATAGAACTATTAATAATTTATAAAAATAAAGATTGATAATCTATGAATAAAATTCTAATTTTAAGATTATCGAACTATACTTTATTAATTATATATTTTATGTTTATATTATATTTTGTATATTCAAATATAAATTTAATAATAAATTAAATACTAATATAATTAAATATTAAAAGCATTTTGTAAACACTTTGAATAATCTTTTAAAAAAAAAAATTTAGTTAACTAGTTACTATAGTTTAAAATAGAATTTATTATAATAAGTTATTATAATAAATACTATTTATTATAATTAATTAAAACTCTTATTAATAAGCAATTAAAAATAATTTACTAAAATTAATATAAGTTATTAGATTATTAAGTTATCAAATTATTGTGTTAATAAGTTAATAATCTTACAAAGATTATAAGGATTTGAAAATTTAAATCCTATTTATATTATTCTAAAACTAATAATTACTAATACATTTAATTAATACAATTTAATTATAATATACATATACATGTATAAAACTATATAAAATATATGAATAAAATAATACTGATAAGATTCTAATAATAAAACTATTATTTAATTATTAATAATTTATAAAAAAATTAAGATTTATAAGCTACGATTAAGATTTTTAATTATAAGATTATATACTATACTAATTAATTAATTATGTATTAAGTAATTAATCATATCCTTAATTTTTATATTATATTTGTATATTCGAGTTTAGAAAAAATATATATTATATTATTATTTAAGATCTTAAAAAGATTATAAATCTTTAGAAATTTTTTAGAATTTTAATTATTATCTAATCAACTAATTATAAATAATTAGTATTCTATCTAAAACTAAATTATAATCATTTAAATAATATTTAGAAATATTACTAATATTTATTTTTATAAATTCTATATAATTATGATTAATAAAATAATAATTTTCTTTATTTAAATTATAATTTTCTATTTTGGGGCTCTTCCAAATAATTTAATTATATTTTATATATTATTCTTTAAAATCCAATATTTCACGAACTAGTAGTCCAAATGAACTAGAATTAAGATATATTGTAATTCTTATGTAGATATTTCCAATGAGCATAAATTCAGAGCGAAGAGGAGGAAAATTTTCAATATTTGGTCGAGTTATCGCTATTTTTCTTCATTTTATAAAATTGTATATATCTATTAATTTATTAAGGGTTAAATTAAGTTGATATTTATTTACATTGGGGGTGTCCCATTTCGCCAAGTCACGTTTTTTTTTGTGGCTAAATAAAACTATGTATACTTTATTTTATTTATTTTTTTATTTTATTTATTTATTATTATTATTATTTATTTATTTATTTATTTATTTATTTATTTATTTATTTATTATTATTATTATTATTATTATTTATTTATTATTTATTATTTATTATTATTTATTTATTATTTATTATTATTTATTTATTATTTATTATTATTTATTTATTATTTATTATTTATTATTTATTATTTATTATTTATTATTTATTATTTATTATTTATTTATTAAAATAAAATAATTACATTTTTAATATGGCGTATTTTTTAAAAAGTGTAAATTTTTGTATTTTAATTTGGCGAAATGGGTCACATTCCATTTTATTTTAATTGTCCAAACCCTTTACTCTTATAATTAAAATATTCACTGTATATTCATTTATTTCATTAAAAATCGAATTTTAAATGATTTTATCAATAACAAAACTTAATTTCAATTCATTTATTAATGAATATCAATTTTAAATCCACTAATAGTCGCTCTACGAGATTTTAAAATTATGGGTTAGGAAATAAGGAATATTTAAAGAAATATTATTTCTTTAATGTTACGGTCCATAAAAATTTTATATTGAAGGAAATAATTCACACTATTAACACTTTAATTATAAGAAGTATACTACAAAGGATTAAGGGTTTATTTATAACTTTTATTAATAATATGAATCACTCGTAAATTTTTATTAAACTATACTAAGTTTTTACTATTACTAATAAATTTATTTATAAATAATTTATTTACTTATACTAATTATAAAAATTATATTAATTATATTGATATATTGATATCGTTTCAATTATTGATTATTTGTCCTCTATTTATACTTTTTGGAAGAAGCATAAATAAGATGGCGTAACAAAATAGTGGTTTATTTATTTAATATTTTAATTAGAAATTGAATTAATAATACATTTTAATTATTATTTGTATAAATAATATTATTATATTATTAAATTTAATAAAGTATATTTTAATTATATGTAAATTTCTAATTTTTTACATGGTTTAGTTTATAATTAGAATCTTTTAGAAATAAATTTTAAATTTAATTGTGGTTAAATCATATATTAATAGAAAAATTAATTTGCTGGCTTAAGTGGTTAATTCAGTATATAAAAATAAAATATAAGTTCAGTTATAAATTAATTTTGGTATTTGTAAATATACATTAATGTAATAAAAATATATAATAAAATATTAATAAAAATATAAGAATAAAAATATAGTGTATAAAATATTGATAATTATACAGAATAAAAATATAAAATAACATATTTTAAGTTATAAAATAATAATATAAAATAATACATTTTAATTATATAAAATAATAATATAAAATAATATATTTTAATTATATAAAACAATAATATAAAATAATATTGATATTATAATAAGAATATATAAGTTTAATAAAAATATAATATAATAAAAAAAAATAAAATAAGAATAATAACTGAACCATAAGAATAATATTTTAATAAAATATTGTAAAGACAATAATAATAAGAAATAATTATGTGATTAGTAAAATACTATGATTTTAACTAGAATCACATTTTAAGTTCATTTCTTAACATTAATGATACAAGATAAACTTATATCTAATTATTTTATTTAAAGACAAGACAGCAGGGAAATATTAACAAAACAATATATTCTAATATAACACAATTTATAATAATTATTTCATGTTTAATATAATAGTTTATTTATTTATTATTATTTATTATTACATTTTATTATAATTATAATTGAATTTATCTAACTAATATTAATATCTAAACTAAACTTTATTATATAAACACTATTCCTTATTAATCTATATATTAACCTAGGAAATTCTCAAATAAAATATTAAATTATTAAACTAAATATTAATTAAACCATTATAAAAATCTCTAAACTATATTATAAAAACTCACTTGGGATTAACTTTCTCTCCATAGAAAGATCAAATATTAAAAATATAATAATAATAATTTCTTTTATATGTATTATTTAGTTATTTAGCCAATCAGAATTATTTATTTTTTCTTCTTAATACATGTTCAATCACCTGGTAGTAATAATATAAATCTCTATTTATATTGAGTCTGTATCAAGATGCCGCCGCTTAAGATATGACTTCGTCCCTTGAAGTCATCAATAAAAGTAGAAGTTTTTATTCCATAATAATTATTTATTATAATTATTTTGTATATATTTTTATAATAATTATTTTCAATAGATATTATTATTAGATTAATATATATATATATATATTTTTATTTCTTCATCTTTTGTTCTTTTTGTAGCATCATCCAGTCTCTTGATTTTTATTCCTTTTTCTTATTTATAAATCTTCAGCACCTCCGGGATCTTATTTCTTCTTTTATACGTTATAATTCTGATTATTATTATAATTTATTATTATTATTATTATTATTATTATTATTATTATTATTATTATTATAAATATATATATATTTTCTTTTATGTATATATATGTATATTTTTTTATATATATAATTATTATTATTGTTGTTTTATTATTTTCATATTGTTTTGTCGCTGTCTCGCCCGGATTCTCCACCAAATTTGATACAAGATAAACTTATATCTAATTATTTTATTTAAAGACAAGACAGCAGGGAAATATTAACAAAACAATATATTCTAATATAACACAATTTATAATAATTATTTCATGTTTAATATAATAGTTTATTTATTTATTATTATTTATTATTACATTTTATTATAATTATAATTGAATTTATCTAACTAATATTAATATCTAAACTAAACTTTATTATATAAACACTATTCCTTATTAATCTATATATTAACCTAGGAAATTCTCAAATAAAATATTAAATTATTAAACTAAATATTAATTAAACCATTATAAAAATCTCTAAACTATATTATAAAAACTCACTTGGGATTAACTTTCTCTCCATAGAAAGATCAAATATTAAAAATATAATAATAATAATTTCTTTTATATGTATTATTTAGTTATTTAGCCAATCAGAATTATTTATTTTTTCTTCTTAATACATGTTCAATCACCTGGTAGTAATAATATAAATCTCTATTTATATTGAGTCTGTATCATTAAAATTCAAGAAATCCGCATTGGTCCAGTGGCTAGGATTCCACGCTTTCACCGTGGCGGCCGGGGTTCGATTCCCCGATGCGGAAATTTCAACAAGCTCGCGTAGCCTAATTGGATAGGGCGTCAGACTTCTAATCTGAAGATTGCGGGTTCAAGTCCCGCCGTGAGTGTTTGTATTTTTTATTTTTATATTTTTATTTTTTTTTTTTTTTTTTATATTATTTTTATTTTTTATTTTTTTATTTTTTCTTATTTGAATGATTATAATATTATAATATTTTTATTTTATATTTGAAAATAAAAAATAACATAAAATAAAAAAAATAAAGAAAATTATTTAAAAGGAGAAATTTAAATATCAAAAATATACTTTAAAAAAAATTATTATTAAATAATATAAATAATTGAATATATTCTAGTATAAAAATAATTATTATTGAATAATATAAATAATTGAATATATTCTAGTATAAAAATAATTATGATTGAATAATATAAATAATATTCTTGTTTAGTTATTTTGATATATTTATATATTGTTATATATATTTGTTTTATATAACATAAATGAAAAATTGAATATAAAAATAATAAAGATATTTTAGTTTATTTCTTAAAATAATATATTAAATTAATATAAAGAGACTTTGATTTTATTATAGAAAATATAAAATTTTATAATAAAGAATTGAGATTTTAAAAAAAATAAAGAATTGAGATTTGAAAAAAAAAATCATTAAAAAATAGTTACAAGTATAACAATAAATTATTATCATCAATTCACTTTTTAAATTATTTAAATTTATTATTAATAATAATAAAAAGAATAAGAATAAGAATAAGAAGAAGTATAAAGACAAGAGTAAGAGCAATAATAGTAAATTTAAAAGAAATAGTATATAAGACATAGAACATAAATTTTAATTTATAATAAATATTTAAAGATGTATAAATTAATTTTTATATTATAATATTAAAAAAAAAAAATTATAATTTAACATTAAAATAAGAAGATCATATTATTATTAATAATCCATTATTATTTTTTTTTAATATTTTTTATAATTGATTTAATTTATTGAGTAACGAATAATAAATTTCTTGATGTTAGTCATAATAATTTTTATTATAATTATATCAATACCTAAAATAAATATTAATAGATTTGATATATTTATAAAATATTAAAAAAATTTTTTTTCATCATGAACAATTTATTAATATTTTTATATTTTATGTTTTTTTAAAAAAAGACTTTCATTATTTTAATATAACTTTTATTAATTACTTTAATAATAAAATAAAAAAAAAATAAAACGAGTCTTTTTTTAATATGTTTTATTCATTTATTTTAATTTTTATATGTTAATTTTTTTAATTATATATTATTCTTATTCTTATTCATGTTATATTATTATTCATATTATATTATTACTGTTCTTTTATTGTTCTTTTTATTATTATTATTATTATTATTATTATTATTATTATTATTATTATTATTATTATTTTCATTATTATTATTATTATTATTATTATTATTATTATTATTATTTTCATTATTATTATTATTATTATTTTCATTATTATTATTATTATTATTATTATTATTATTATTATTATTATTATTATTTATATTTTAATTTATTACTAACTAAAATAAAATATTGATATAAACTATACGATATATATATATATATATAAAATTTATTATTTGTAATACCTTTAAAATAATATATATATATAATTTTTTTTTTCAATTTCTGTATTATACTATTTTATACGTTATTTTTATGTTATTGTTTAAAATTGAATAAATTAGTATTAAATTAATTATTTACTTATGATATTTATTAACTTAAGTAGTTTAATTTATTTATATAATATTTTTAACTAATAGTGTATAATTTTTGGTAGTATATTAATGGTTTAATTTTATTGTAATACTTTAAACTTTTATTATATTAATGGATTAATTTACTAATAGTATTTTAACTTGGTATTATACTTATAATAAAAGGAGGATTTAAAAGATAAAAATTACTATTATCATTATATAAAGGAGAAAATAAAAGATAAAAAATTAAATGAAAAAATATGAAAAAAAATATAAAAGATAAAAAATTAAATGAAAAACCATATTAAAAAAATAAAAAATAAAGTTTTTATATTAATCTTCAAGAAAAAGATAAATAATAATAAAATTTTAAAAAATATTAATTTTTTTTTTTTTATTTTTTTGGTATAAACAAAAATTCTTGGTAAAATAATAAATATTTTTTTTTTATAATAACAAAAATAATATTTAAAGTTTTTTTATCATTAAAAATAAATTAAAAAATATATTTGATATATATTAAAATCAATAAATTTATTATCTAAAAATAAATTGTAAATTATATAAAATTATTAAATCTTTATATGTAATTAAGATGTATAAATTAAATAACGGTTAAATTTTTAGATATTGTTTACTTTTTATTATTATTATTATTATTATTATTATTATTATTGATATTGTTATCATTATTATTATTAGTTTTTTTAATAATTAATTAAATTTGTAAATCTCAAAAAAAAAAAAAAAAAATGTATATATACATTCATAAATAATAATAATAAAAAAAAAAGAATATAAAAAAAAATCTTTTTCTCATAAAAAAAAAAGATCACAACTAAACAAAAATAATAATAAATATAATACAAATATGAAGTTTTTCAATATAATAATATTAGCTTTATTTATTATAAATTTAGCATTTGGCATTCCTCTTAAGAAAAATAGTAATATATAATTTTTTTTATAAATATATATATTTATAATTAACTTTGTTTAATAATAAAGTTTAATTTATTAATGATTTATAATGATTTATGAATATTAAAAAAAATAAAAATTATTATTATTATTATTATTATTAATATTATATAATTTAGATTTAATTAAAAAGGATATTGAAGCCAATGATTTAGATACAATTGTTAATAACAATTTTAATGAAATAGAAAATACTACTAAATCTGTTGATATCATTGATAATAATGATGATGATGAAGTATATGAAAATATAAATAAAAATGATACCATGATTGATAATAACAACGTGACTACTGAATCAATTATAGAAAATAAAAATGAAGAAGTTGAAATAAATCCATATGAATTAGAACATATGAATTTATTAGATGAATATTTATCTGAATGTACTGTTTTATTAAGAAAGAATGGTGCTTTCCCACTTTCTTCTAATGAAAAACAAATATATTTATATGGTAATGCTGTAAGAAAAACAATTAAAGGTGGTACAGGTTCTGGTGATGTTTATTCTCGTTTCTTTATTTCTATTGAAGAAGCTTTTACTAATGCTGGTTATGAAATTATGAGTAAAGATTTTATTGATGAATATGATAAAGTTTATGATCAAGCTACTCTTGATTTTAAAGAACAAATTTATCAAGAATCTCTTACTAATCCAGCTGGTATGTTTGCTTATATTGGAGCTGTTATGCCAGAACCAGAATATAATATTCCTTATGTTAAAGAAGGGGATGTTGCTATTTATGTTTTAAGTAGAATTTCTGGTGAAGGTAGTGATCGAAAAAATGTTAAAGGTGATATTTATCTTACTGATACTGAAAAAGAAATGATTTTAACTTTATCTCAAGGTTTTAAGAAATTTATGCTTGTTTTAAATACGGGTGGAGTTGTTGATTTATCTGGTCTTGAATCGGTTCAAAATATTTTAATTTTATCTCAACTTGGTGTTCATACCTCTAAAACTTTAGTTGATATTATTAATGGTACTAAATATCCATCTGGTAAACTTACAACAACTTGGACTAAATTTGAAGATTATCAAACGATAGGTGATTTTGGTGATCAAGATGATACTAATTATAAAGAAGGGGTTTATGTTGGTTATCGTTATTTTGATACTTTAAATCTTGATGTTTTATATCCATTTGGTTTTGGTTTAGGTTATACTGATTTTGAATATGAAATTAAATCCGCTAATTTAATAGGTGAAGAATTTGAAGTTGAAGCCTCTATTAAAAATATTGGGGAATTTAAAGGTAAGGAAGTTTTAGAACTTTATTTATCTAAAACCAATACAACTTTAGATGAACCTTATCAAGTTTTAGTTAATTTTGTTAAATCAAAGGAATTAAGTCCAATGGAAGAAGATACAGTTATTCTTAAATTTAAATTATCTGATTTTGCTAGTTATGATACTACGACGGCTACTTATATTTTAGATCAAGGTACTTATATACTTCGTTTAGGTAATTCTAGTAGAAATACTAA
>MCFG01000260.1:55000-98567 GCA_002104895.1 Anaeromyces robustus | reverse complement strand
AAAGATTTTTCATGGGTTCATTAATAATAGCATGGTCAATAGCAGAGGAACGACTTCCACTTACCCACGAGATAGGAGAACCATTGAGTTGAAATAAATACCAGCCATTTATATTAGAAACCCAATTTTGAATATCTTTCAAGATTAATGTTAAAATCGCCAAGGAGAATAGAAGGATGATGTAAGTGAAGAGAAAACCATGTACAAGCTTCTGCTTTAGCAGATTTATGGTGTAAACTATGCCCTTTCTGAGGTATATAAATATTTCCAATAGAACACTTAGTGAAGTTCCACAAGGAATATGTCGTAACTGAGATAATATAATTCAAAGAAAAATCTTCAATAGAAGTCTGTAAAGACCTATTATAAAAGATATATAAACCTCTCAAACCAGGAATTGTATTATTTGCTCTCTTACAGAAATATTTATATTTAGGTAAAGTGATTTTACAAGGAATAACATTACTAGAATTAGTACCATTACCAGTTTCTTGAAAACAAACAAATAGCGGTTTAAAGAGACTAAAGAAATACAGAATACCATCTCTTTTCTTGTTATTCCACCCGTTAGTGTTCCAACTAAGACAAAAGGAAAATTCATTCAAATTGTTCTTAGAAGTAAAAGAATTGTTGATTTCAGAAAAGTCAGTAATATCCTTAATGTTCTTTTTAGAGTGGCAAAGTTTTCTCCTGATAAGAGCAAAGGAAGGCTTGTGATTTTTCCTACTACATCGATGAAAGTTAATGGAACATTTTTTAATAATTAATTTGAAACTATCAATAAATTTATTAATATTCTCCTCAGAAGCTGTAGTTTTAATTTGATATAAATTATCATTGAGAAGAGAGGAATGTTTAACAGCAACGATGGTATTATTAAACTCAGGGAAATTCTTCTCAAGAAAATTTCTAAATTTTGGAAGAGTCCAAGAACGAATGCGACGGATAAAAATAACATAAGTATCTGAGATATCAATACCATGACACCTAATACCCCGTCTGATATAGTTAATCTTATTAGTATAGTTCGTATGATCCATTTGATAAGGCTGATAAGAATCTATATAAAAAAAAATAATAAAATAAAAAAAAATATAAATGTATTATAATAGAAAATAGCAAATTTTTTTTTTTTTTTTTATGATTTTAATATATAATTAAAAAATAAAAAAGTATATAAAAAAAAAACTTAGCAATGAAAAGAATTATAGTAAATGACTGAGAAATATTGTTGAGAGTAAAAGTAAGAGATTCAACTGTGTAGTTGTATATATAATTTAACGTTGTGAATGATGTATTAGTGAATAAAAAAACTTTTATTGTTGGTATGTAAAAAATTGTATTGTATAGTATTTATTGTGTTGTATTGATTGTGCTGTATATAAGAATAATAGTGTAGAATTGATAGAAACATAAAAAACTTTTGTAAAAAGAACTGCAATATAAACTAAATAACATAAATAGTGTAAGGTAATTATTTCAAAGAAAAAAATGGATTGTAATAAAAAGTCGTACTTTTTATTACTAACATTATCATTGCGCATAATGTTACCTACTTCTTTAACCGAATAGTGAATATAAATAATCATTACACCAAGCATTATCATTGCGCATAATGCCCAACTTAGATACAAGTACAATATCATAAGTTGTAACAATGCCATTGACGTCGCCATGTCTCGACAGGCATTCTTCCTCTTCCGACCATTCCAATAAATTGGAAAGTACAGGACCTCAGAAGAGGGTATATAAAAAATTTAAGAAAATAAAGATTATCCATAATCAAAATAATTTTACAATAGGTGAATAAAAAAAGGTCTATACTTTTAAAAATATATTGCATTAAATAATAAAACGTATATTTTATTCCAAATAAAAAAAAAAAAAAAGAAAGAAAAGAAATAGAGGAAGAAAAAGAAAAAGAAAAAGAAAAAAAATATAGAATTAATATAGTAAAATAAAAAATAAAAAGTACTAATTTTAATAATAATAATAAAAATATTATTATTATTGTAAAATTTTTTTTTTGAATTGGTATTTTTTATTATTATTATTTGGATTATTATTTTTAAAACTTTCTTATTTTTTATATTTAATAAAAAAAGGAAAAGTTAATATAATAATCTTTTTTTTTTTAAATTTATATTATTTTACATTTTTTTTAATTTCTATTGTTTGCTTTGCTTTTTTTTTTTTTTTTTTTAAGATAAAAAACTTTCATTTTATATTTTGCATTTTACAATAATTTATTTTATTAATTTAATAAATAAATTCTCTAAAAAAAAGTTTCTTTTTAGTTACTATTATTTTATTTTTATTCTATGGAGATATTATTGGTATTTTTTTTTCTAAATAATATTTTATTTACTTAGGAACATATATTAACTCCAAGAATTTTTAAGTATTTTTTTTTTTTTTTCCTTTTTTTTTTTTTAATTCATTGATTTAATTATTTAACCAACAAAATTAAAATTTAAAGAAAAAAAAAAAAAAGAATTGGAAAAGCTTTATTTCGCTTAGTTTCCGTATTTTGGGAAGCAGTCCTTGAAAGTCTTTCCAGCGTGTTTGTTGTTAACATGTTCTTGGAGAGCCTTTTCTCTAACGGTACAAAGGAAAGTAGTTCTGCAAACTTCACAGATAATATTTTTGGCTTTTTCGTTCTATTATTTTTTTATAAAATTATATAAAAGATAAGATAAAAAAAATTATGTTTATAAATATTTTTAAAAAATAAAAATATATATTCATAACGTATTATATAATAAATTTATAAAAATTAAAATATTTATAAATTTAGTATGATATAGATTTATATTATATATTAAATATTAATTAAATAAACAATAAAGGATTTTATTCATTTTTATTATTTATTATTACAAATGATTATTTAAAATTTGATTTTTTCTTTCTTTTTCTTTTTTTTTTATCGTAAAAAATGTGTTTGTTTTATAATAATATGAAATTTCATACATCTTTTTTTTATATTAATTACATATATATGTACTCTTTTTTTTAATTTTTTTTTTAAATCTTTAATTTTATTTATTTTTAATTTTATTTATAAGAACAAAACTTTTATACATATGTATTTCATTTTTTTTTTTTTTTTTTTTTTTTTACTTTTATTATATATATAAACTTTAATTACGATTCTTTTCTGTTCTATTAATATTTCTTTTTTTTTTTTTCTGCTTATATATATATATTTTAATTGATAATATTTTGAAAAACTTACAATCTTTAATTGAGATTTGGCAGCCTTTGGAGCATTTTCCTTCATACGTTCTCTTCTGTGTTGAGCTTTTTGACCGTTACCCATGTTGATATTATAAACTTAATTTTATAAAAAAATTAAATAAAAAAAAAATAAAATATGTTTAAAAATTATAAAATAAAGTAGTGAAAAGAAAAAAAAAGAATAAAAAAAAAAATTTTTTTTTTCAAATATATGTTTTTTTTTTTTACATTTTTTTTACATTAATGTAGTACAAAATGTATTTTTATTTTTTATCTTTAATTTAATTTATATTAATTATATATTATTATATAATAATTACTATAATAATAATAATTTTTCGATTAATTTATTTTACCATTAACTTTTTTTAAAAATATACCAAGTTTTTTTTTTTTTCGATTGTTTTTTTTTTTTAAAAATAAATTTTACCGATTAATATATGGTCATATATAAAATTTATATAGATGAATTTAAATGATTGGTTACTGATGATTTACGAATTGATTCAAAAAAAAATTAAAATTATAATATATATATTTAATTTTAATTATAATAAAATTGTTATATATTTTATTATTTATATAATATTATTATAAATAATAATATTATTATTATAATTAATTTTTTTATATTTAATTTTTATATTACATTATAAATACATTAATGTATTTATTTGTATTTTATAATATGTTTTTTTATTATTATTTCATTTTCGTTTTAAAATATTTAATATAAATTGATATATTAAAATTATTGTAATATATAAATTATGATAAAAGTTATATTTAAAATGTAAAAATAAAATAAATTACATGAAGATATATAATAAAATATATGAAAAATAGGTATATTTTTATAAATATATAACTATTTTATATATGTTTTTAAAAAAACAAAATGACATAAAGTAACTACTTTTTTTTCGTTTTTGTTATTATTATTATTATTATTATTTATAATATAATAATAGATGATAAAAAAAAATAATAAAATTTGAAAAAATATATAATAAAAATATTTTAGTTTAAAATAAATAAAAAAAAAGGTATTATTCTATAAATCAAATAATTTTAAAAATATTTTTTTAAATTAGGTCTATAAACATACTTCGGTTAAATAATAAAAAAAAGTTTTTTAAATAATTTGATTTACGTTTATAAATATATTTATAATAGAATAAAAAAAAATCAATATATAAATATACACATTAAGTATATTTATATATTTATATATTATATTATTAAAGATTTAATGATTTTAATTCTTTTTCATATTGTTTTTTATAAGTTTCAATTTCATAAAGTAAAGGTGGTGATATTAATTTTTTTGTTTCTTTACTTAATTTATTATACCATAAAATGACAGGTTTTAATTCTTCTACTTGTCCTTGGAATATATCAAAAATGGATTTAACTAATGAAATTTGTACATATAATGGTGCTATTGAATTATTATTAAAAATAAATAATATTAATGTTAATTAATTAAAAAAAAAAAAGAATTATTATTAAGAATAAATAATACTAATATTAATTAATTAAATATATATATATATAATAATTAAATTAAATTATTAAATTTTAAGTTTTACTTTGTTCAGCACTTAAAGCTTGTGAAAAATTAGATCGCCAAGTATCTAAACCTTCTCTTGCTTCAGTGATCATGGTTAATTTTGATCTTGAAATTTTTCCTATAAAAATTTTTAAATTAAATATAATATTTTAAATTAATATATAATAATAATATTAATAATAATAAATCTTTTTTTTTTTTTTTTTTTTTTGTTGTATAAATTAAATATATATTTTATGAAATATATATATATATATATTTATAATATTTTACCAATTAATTCTATAATATAACCAGATATATCAGAATCTAATTTTTTCCATAAGTGAACCTTTATAACATAATTATGACAATAGGACCATTCAAAACAAGAACATATTAATTCGAATGATTTTAAAAGATGAATACGAATAATTGAAGCAAAAACTTCCTTTTGTCGTTGAGAAGAAGTAAGAGGTGGTGGTGAAGAAGGTAAATTTATTAAATCAATATTTTTAATACATTCAATAATTTCTTTATCTTCTAATAAATTTAATAATTTTTGTATAAATGAAGCTAAATCTGCTGTGGTGGATTCAGGTTGTTTCCATTTCCATTCTTTTATAAATATATTATATAAATATTTAACAGATACCTTTTTTATTATTATATTTTATGTGGAATTGAAAAATAATAATAAATTTTTTTTTTTTTTATAATTAATAAAAATGTATATAAATAATATTAATAATTAATAATAATAATAATAATTTATATTAATAATTATATAAAACTTACATGATTTAAATCAATTTTTCTTTCCATACACATATTAAGATAAAGCCAACATATAATGACTTCAAAACTTTGATAAAATAATCGAACCACTTTATATATATTTGAATAAATAATATTTATATTTATTATTAAAATTAGTTATTAATTATAATTATTAATATAATAATATATATTAATTAAAATAAAAAAAAAAAAAAACGAAATATAATAAAAGGCTACTTTACCCATTTTAACTTTTCTTCTTATTTTATAATCTTCAGGATTTTCAGTTCCTTCATTTCTTACTATTTCTTTCTTTACATTTTTATCTTGTTCTTGTTCTTGTTCTTGATCTTCTTGTTGTTGTTCTCCTTCATTTTTTAAATCTTTTTCTTTTTCTTTATTTGAAGAAGAAGAAGAAGATGATGATGTAGAAGAAGATGATGATAATGATGAAGAAGAAGAAGAAGTAGATAAATTAGATGAAGTAGAATCTTTTCTATTTAAAATAGTATGTGATTCATCACTAAATATTTCAAAAGATTTTATTTTTTCATCCATAGCTGCAGCTACTGAAGGTGGACTTGTTCTACTAATAGGTTCTAATAAACTAGAATAATTTAATAGTATTGGCCATGCTTTAGCAATATTAGCAAAAATATGGATCATAATTTCAGAACCATGAGAAGATTCTCTTAATAAATCAAAACAAAAAACTCTAGCTCTTTCATAATCATTTAAATTTTTACATAGTAATATGAAAGCTCTTGTTATACAACTATATATTTAAAATAATAATAATAATAATAATAATAATAATAATAATAATAATAATAATAATAATAATAATAATAATAATAATAATAATAATATAAGATTTTTTTTCATATATTAGTAAATAAAAGTTTTATTTATATGTATTAAATAAATATGTATATAAAATAATTATTTTTATGATTGATTATTTTAATTACCATAAATAAGGATAGTCTTTTGTTGAATGTTTAATTAATACAATATCATTTGATAATGATGAAAGTATAGTATCTATGAATTTTTTCTAGAATAAATATGTTTTATATTGATTATTATTAAGGTATAATAAAAAAAAAAAAAATTTTTTTATTAATAAATAATTTATATTATAATTAATATATATAAATATATGTTTTATTATTATTATTATTATTATTATTATTATATACCCCTGAATATTGATAAAGCATCCATATTAAGAAAAGTGCTTGTTTTTCTGGATAAGGTAAATAATAAGGTAAACGTATTATAAACTCATTATTACCATAGGATTGATCATATGAAGATTCTTCTCTTTTTTCATTATTATTATCTTTATCTTTTGATAATTTTTTTGATGATAAACTATTAGAAGTATTAGAAGTATTGCTATTGGTGGTATTAGGTATTTCTGATGAATCTCTTTTTTCCCACATTTGTGGAACAAACATTTGAGGTGGACTAATCATAGAAGAAGTAGAGGTATATTTATGATAATGTTGTTTAAGACATTGCATTACAGTATTTACATTTTCAGAAAATTGTTCGAAAACTGGTATACGGTGTTTTAAATCAGTAATATCTACTGATTTATTTAAAATAATTTCTAAAATATTATTTTTTTCTTTATTTTCTAATATAAGATCAATATCTTTTGATAAAAATAAATAATAGTAATAATAATAATAATTATTATCAAAATTTAATAAATAAAATAAATATATATATATTAATATAAAATTTTTATAATAATATAAAAAATATAATTAAAATAAAAAAAAAAAAAAAAAAAAAAAAAAAAAAAAAAAAACATATTATTACTTAATATGTATATATATATATATATAACATACATTTTTTATTAGATATTCTTTTTTTAATTGAAATGATAGCTTTTAATCTTTTCTTTTGATTCGGTGATATAGGTGTAGTATTCTTTTTATCTTAATAATTAAAACAAAACAAAAAACAAAAAAAAAAAAAAAAAAAAAGGAAATATATTTATTATATGTCATGTATATTGTATTTTATTATATATTTTGTATAATATAAGTATAATATAAAATATTTATATATATATTTACCTTGTGAGGATATTTCACGATTTATTGATTGATTATTATTAATAAGCTCTTCATTAAGAATAAGTTCCTTTTTAGGGGAATTACTTAACATAGATTCTACATCTTCGTCTCCTCTTCCATTACTACTTTCAACATCAAATTTTTTTGATGAAGATATCTCTATATTATCATCTGTATCATCAAAAAGTGTATCACTTAAATCATTATCATTAATCATTTGGGTATTTGAATCTTCCTTTTTTTTCTTATGATTTAATTTTTCTTTTTCCTTTTCCTTTTCCTTTTCTTTGTCTTTATCTTTATTTTTTAATTTTTCTTTTTCTTTATCTTTATTACTATCCTGATGATGTTGTTGTTGTTTTTGATTAGATTCATCATGTTTTATCTTTTTAAACTTTGAGACACGGTCATCTTCTCTTTCATCATTAATACGTTTATTAACTTTGAATTTAGTACGATCATTTAATGAATCATAATGATGTTGATATGATGATTCTTTTGTTTCATAGATAGATAATGGCGGACTAATATCCATATCTTCATCCTTCATTATATTCTATATGAAATTATATTTATATATTTTAAAATCAATAATGATAATAATAATAATAATTATAATAATTATAATAATAATAAATTTATATATACATAAATAAATGTATAGAATTCTTACATTGTTACTATTTTTGAAATCATCAATTTCAACTTGTTGTCTTGTTATGATACCAAAAAGAGATAACTATTTTAATAGAAATACATATTTTTTATTAATTATATATAATATATAAAAAATATAATAAAATATATATATATATGTAATATTTATAATATATTTTATAATAATAATAATATATATAAATATCACTTTTTCTTCTTCTTATTTATTATTATTATTTTTTTTAATCATAAACATATTTATTTATTTATTTACCTTTTCTTTTTGATGTAATATTTCTTTATGTTTTAAGGTATATTTAAAAGATTCAATTTCATCATGATATTTATTTTCAATTTTTTCTAATTTTGAATCAAATTCATCTTCTAATTTCGAATTTTTATCTTTAAGATTTGAATATTTTTCTTCTAAATTTGTTATATCTTTATTTAAATTCCGTATTTCTTTTGTTTTTTTCTCTATTAATCGTTTATATAAATTAATTTGGTCTATTTTTTCATTTAATTCATTTTTAGTTTTTTCATATTTCTTTTTTTCTTCTTCAATAATCTTATCTTTCTCTTTTAATTTTTGTTGTTGTTGTTGTTGATGATGATGCGAATCAAATGATGTAGAAATAGATGAATTTGAATTATTAGATGATAAAGAAGAGGATGATAAAGAGGTATCATTTTTTAAATCTTTATTACTATTATTATTATTATCCTTTTCTTTATCTACTAAATTATTTATTTGTAAATTTGTCATTTTTTTAATTTTTTCTGAAAGTCGTAAATTTTCTTGGAATAATAAATTCTTTTCAAGTTCCATTTGCATACGTTTTTGTTCTAGTTCTGTAACAGTATTATTTAATTTCCAAAGTTTAATTTCCATTTCTTTATAATTACTATTAATTACATCATCATTACCGTTATTATTATTACTATTATTACTATTATTATTATTTTTATTATTATTTGTATTATTTGTATTATTTATATTATTATCATCTTTTTCATTAATTTTCTTTTTCATTTCATTTGTTTTAAGTTCATTAATGGTATTTTCTAGTTGAATTATTTTTTCATTAAGTACTTTATTCTTTTTAAGTTCCTTTTCATAATCAGCTTTAATTTCTCTAAAATCTTTTAATTCTTTTTCATATATATTTATTTTATCTTTATTAATTCTTTGTTGATTTTTAACCTGGTCTCTATAATTACTAAAATCAATTTTATATTTTTCTATTTCCTTTTGACTTTTTTATTGTATATATTTATATATATTAATAGTTGTTATATTAATACATTCGTTTTATTATTTTTATTATTATTCCAAAATAGAAATGATAATATATAATAAAGATAAAAAAAAAATATTATATCATAATATAGATTTTATAGATAATATAGATAATATTGTACAAAATAATATATATAATAATATATAAGATTAAATTATATGAAATTATAAAATAATAATATTTAATTTAAATATTAATATTGAAATGTAAATTAATTAAAAATTTCTATTTAAAATTGAAATTTGATTTTTAATAATTATAATAATATGATATATATGAATTAATATTTAATAATAATTATTTTAAAAACCTTAGTTTATATTTATTTTCAAGATTCTCTATATTTTCTTTTAATTTTAAATTCTTTTTTTTTTTTTTTTTTTTTTTTTTTAGGTTTTTTATAAGTATAATAAAAAAATATATTATTCAGATATAATTATATATATGAAAAAAAAAATAATAAATAAATTTTAATAAATTTGGAAATATATAAATATTAAATATATATATTATTATTATTTAAATAACTAGTTTATTTTATTTATATTTACTTCTTCTTTTATTTCTTCATTTGTAGCTGACATTGAAATCTGGGTATAATTAGATTTCTTTTTCAATTCTGAAATTTCATTTTGAGATTTCAATAATAATTCATTTAATTTTTGTTTCTCTACTTCTTGTAATTTTATTTTCTCATGAAGCGACGTAACTTCAACTTTGTATTTCTTATCATTTTCTTCAAGTACATTTTTTTCTATGAATAAATGTATAAATATTATTCAAAAAGAATATTTAATAAGGTATGCCTATTGCCTATTATTATATATATATATATATAAATAACAATATTAATATAAATAATAAATCAATTACCTTTTTTAATTTTTTCATAAAATTCTAATAACTTTGTCGAATTTCCTTGTAACGTTTTAATATGTTTCAATGCATTAACCAAATTTTTTTTATTTTTTTGACATTCTTCACATGTATTTTTTTTAACAGATGAATCTTTTTCTTTTTTTTTTTTTTTTTTTTTTTTTTTTCATTTTTTTATTTTATGAAAAAAATCCATTATGATAATATTATTAAATTAAAAGAACATTTAAAATTAATATTAGATATTTATAATATTCAATACACCTTTATTTTTTATTTTTATTTTTATTTTTTTTTTTTTTAAAAAAAAAAAAAAAAAAGATTTATCATTTATAATATATTATTTCAATTAATTTAATATACTTTGTGTAGGTTCTGGTTTTGCATCAGTTTCTGAATCTGTATTATTATTTTCGTTATTTTCATTATTAGTTTCTTTATTATTACTATTTTCTTCTTCCATTTTATTTTCACTATTTTTTAAATTATTTAAATCCACTGTCTGTTCTTTTTTGGTTTCAGCATTTTCTTCGTGTTTATTAGTATTTAGGGTCATTTTTAATATATATTAAATAATAATAAATAAATAAAGATAAAATTACGTTCAAAACATACTCTTTTTACTAAATAATATATATTTATATATAAAATTTAAAAGGAAAAGATATAAAAAATTAATTTATTCTTTTATATCAATGGTTTAATATATAATAACTTTTTTAAAAATTAAAAAAAAAAATATAATAATAATATAATAAATATATATATTATTACTATATTTAATACTTATTGTTTATTTAAAAAATAAAAAAAAAAAAAATAAGCTGTTATAATATCTTTCTTAAAATATTCTTTAAATATATTAAATGTAAGAATACTCTTTAGGAAGATATTATATTTAATGTAAATAGAAAGTTATCATTCAAGAAGAATTAAAAATAAAATTATTTTTTTTTAAAAATTTATGTATCATAATAAATAAAAATTATATATTAATTTATTTATATATTCATTTATATTATTAATTTGTTTATTTAAATTACTATTTATTTATTTATTTTTAAAAAATTTATTATTTAATTAATCCATTCATTTTTAAATTTTTAATTCACAAGATAATTAAATCTAAATTACTAAATTTTTCATTTATATTTTAAAAAAAAAAAAAAAATGGAATGCTTTATACTAAAATAATATTGCTGTTGTTGTTTTTTAGAAATAAATAGTATAAGTATTATTTTCTTTATTATTATCTCTATACTAATCTACTTTTTATATAAAAAATAATTTTTATTATTATTATTATTTATTAAAATTGTATATTTTTCATATTATATAATTAAAAATAATTGTTACAAAATTTTATATAATATCTCTATTTTTTGTGAAATATATAAAAAAATTAAAATTTTTAAACCACATATTAAATTGATTATTATTAATATATGATTAAACCATTTTTTTTAGAAGAATTAATAAAAAAAAAGAATAAGAAAATCAAAGAACAATGAATGAATAAAACAAAAAAATAAATAAATAAATAAATAAATAAATAAATAAATAGGTAATTAATAGTTTTTTTTTTTATAGCACACAATTCGTACATCATCTTTATTGAGTTTAAATATAAATATACATGAGTCATAAAAAAACACATAATAAAAAAAAATGATACTAAAAAAAAAAAAAAAAAAAAAAAAAAAAAAAAAAAAGTTAAACATTATAGATAATACTAAATTAATAGTAAAAAGATAAAAAAAAATTATTTTACATTTTTTAAAACACATCAATATTTCAATAATAATAATAATAATAATAATAATAATAATAATAATAATAATAATAATAAAAATAAAATATTTTTTGTATATTTTATTATATTATTGCTTTATTTGTTATTATTTTTCTTTTTCTTTTTTTTTTTTTCTTTTTTTTTTTTTTTTACTTTTTTTTTATTTTATTTTTTATTTTTGTTGTTCTTTATATATATTGTCATATTTATATAAAATATTGTCAATTTGTCAATAATAATATAATATATATATATATGTTAATGATATTTATATTAATAATTATTTATGAATAGTAATAAAAATCTATATTACGTTATAAATATAAATATATAAATAAATTTACATCATATATATGTAAGATTATCAAATTATTTATGTTCATTAAAATAATTAAAAAAAAAAAAAAACTATATTATTTTATAGTTCTATTTATTTTTCTTTTTTTTTTTTTATTGTATTTCCAGGTTTTTAACTTAATTAAAATTCTGGTTCAGCCTTTTTAAAGTATTGTACAAGGTAAACGAGACCAACAGCAATAATTACGATAGAACAAACAGTTGGAATAGAAATATCAGTTGTACATAAAGATAAACCAATACTATATTTTTTTAATTATTTATAAAAAATTAATAATTATGAATCATTTTTAATAAAAATATTATAATAATAATAATAATATAATTATAAAATACTTACAATAAGTAAGCTATTATTTAATAAAAATATGGAATAATTATATATAAATAAAAAAAAAAAAAAAAAAATTAGTTTTAAATTTTCTTTCTTAATATATATATTATCATTAAAAAAAAACAGGAAATATTTACTTAAACCACGACCGAAGTAACTGTAAAGGAAGTGCATTTCGGTTTGAATAATATCAATTTCACGGAATGCAATAAGGATAAATAAAAGGGCGAAGGCACTTTTTTATTGATTACATCATTTTATAATAAGTATTAATTATACTATTTTTTTTTTAAATAAATTTATATTATTTCTTATTTATGAATATTAAATACTTACACATAGTACATGCAAATGATTGCACGAGAGAATGAGAAGGCTCCGTCAGTGATATTGCTAATGAAATTGAGAACACCACATACTCCAATTAAAAGAGCAGTAATAATGTTGATAATTTGATAGATGACTTTCTTTTGCATTTTGATTTATTTTTATCTTTATTTATTTATTTTTATTTTTATTTTTTAATATAAAATAATTTATAAATAATTAATATATATATAAAACGAGCAAATGAGTATTTAATTCTTCTTTTTTTATTTATAAAAAAATATATTATATAATAAATATTTTTGCTAATTAAAATAATCGATGTTGAATGCTTACATTGATATAGAAATATAATAGGTTGTTTATTTATAAAATAATAATTTGTTTTATATATAATATGTCTTTATTTTTATATAAACAATAAATTTGTTTTCACTTTCTTTATTATTTTTTTCTAAGAAATCTTTTCTTTAAAGTTTTTTTTTTTTTTTTATTTGTTTGTAATGAGAGAGAAAAAAAACGACGTTTTTTCAAAATATTTTTCTTTTTATGTTTATATATATTTGTTTTTTTTTTTAATAAAAGTTTCAAAACGAATAAAAATTATTGTATGTTGATATTTATTTTTTTTACAAAAAAATTAATATACATATTATTCACTACATTATTAAATAATAATTATTAATTATTGATTATTATTGATTATTTTTTGATTATTCATTATAATGAAGTTGTACATAATGCCATTAATAATAATTATAATAATTAATGATTATGGTATTTATTTAAATATTATTTATTAATACATTTATTTATTCTTTGTTGTTTTGAATAATCTTTTCAATATGAAATAATATATGAATTTTAATTAATTAAATTAATTAATATATGAAACAATACTATTATATTAATATATTAATAACAATATAATATAATAAAAAAATTCATATAAACTGATTTTAATTATATAGTTAAATTAATATTATTTATTTATTTATTTATTTATTTAGTTACTTATTTATTTATTTATTTATTTATTTATCTATTTATTTATCTATTTATTTATCTATTTATTCATCTAATTATCTTATACATTTATTTATTTTATTAAATTTATTATATTTGTTGTCTATTTATTTTTTATAAATTTAGTATCACATTCATATTTTTACTTTTTTGGTATTTCATTATAAAAATTTTTAAAAATTTTTAGACTTTGTAAAACTACAGAAAATGCTCGATAATGATTGGTTATTCAATCTATATTAATCTTTGTTTTGTATTATTAATAATACGTTAATAAAAATATTTATAAAAAAAAATGTAAATATGAAATTAATGGATAATAGCCACCGTAGTACTACAAGCAAGTTACTCACTAAAAAATTAACAAAATTCTCACACATCCATGAAAAAAAAAAAAAAAATTAAATATTAAATAAATAAATATTTAAATAAATAAAAAAGTATTTAAATTCATAAGTAAACAAAGAATTAAATTTCTCTAAAAATTGACTAGACATTATTATAAATAATAAATATCAAATAATATATTAAAGATTTTAATTAATACCAATTAAAAAAAATAGAAGATACTGAATGTGAAATATAAAATAAATTTTTAATGGAATTCACAACCTTAAATAATAATATTTGAAACATAATATATAAATGTGGCAGTCTGTTTCGTCTATTGTGACCGAGATAAAAATTATTTATTATTGTTACATTTTTTTAAATAAAAAAGTAGTATATTTAGAAATATATTCTTGGCTAAACGTCAATATTTCTGTCTTCGAAGTGTCATTGTACTGTTGAAAGTAGTATTAATCCTCTATTATTATTTATTTTATTTATTTATTATATTTATTATTTAGATACTATTATTACTGTTCCTTACTAAATAATAATTAATTAATTATTTATTTAACTAATTAATATTAATATATAATATACAACTATTAAATAAGTTATTATAATCTTAAGAAAATTCTTAAATTACAACACTTTTATAAAACAAATTTTTGAAATTATCTATCAATCCAAAAGTTTCATGATTATCTATCATGTATATATAAATTTTTTTGAAAAAAGCTTTAATTATTCCAATATTCATAAAAAAACAGTAAATAATAAAAGAATTTAAAGAAAACTAATATTATATATAATAAATTTATAACAATATATTATTAATTATTATTATTATTATTATTTATTATCATTATCAATTATTATTATTAATTATTATTATTATTATTATTATTACATATTATTTATTGTTATTATTAATTTATTAATTATTATTACTATAATTTTTATTTATTAATAATTATTATTTATTATTATTATTTATTATTATTATTAATTATATTATTATTATTATTAATTATTATTATTGTTATTATTATTAATTTTTTATTATTATTATTATTAATTATTTATTATTATTATTAAAAAATTTAATAAAACGTTTTATTATATAGGTTTTTATAATAAACTTTATTTATTAATAAAATATATTTTAATTTTGGTAATTACATTGATTTAAGTAAATGAAAAATACATATATTTATACAATAATAAATTTATTGTGGCGTACATAAAATTAACCACTAATATGTGAACACGTGTTCTGATCCTCACGTGATCACGTTTATATAAAATTAGAATAATCTATGTATTTTATTTATTAATGTATTAATTGTCATAATTTAATTTGTCAATTATATAGGAATTCTAACAATTATTATTATTATTATTAATTTTTTTTATTATTTATTATTATTATTATTATTATTATTATTATTTATTATTAATTATTTATTATTTATTATTATTATTAATTTATTAATTATTATTATTATAATTTTTATTTATTTTTTATTATTTATTATTTATTATTTATTATTATTATTTATTATTTATTATTATTATTTATTATTTATTATTATTATTATTATTATTATTATTATTATTATTATTATTATTATTATTACTATTATTATTATTATTATTATATGAATTATTAATTATTATTATTATTATTATTATTATTATTATTATTATTACTATTATTATTATTATTATTATTATTTATTATTATTATTTATTATTTATTATTAATTATATTATTATTATTATTAATTATTATTATTGTTATTATTATTAATTTTTTATTATTATTATTATTAATTATTTATTATTTATTATTATTATTAATTTATTAATTATTATTATTATAATTTTTATTTATTTTTTATTATTTATTATTTATTATTTATTATTATTATTTATTATTTATTATTAATTATTTATTATTTATTATTAATTTATTAATTATTATTATTATAATTTTTATTTATTTTTTATTATTTATTATTTATTATTTATTATTATTATTTATTATTTATTATTATTATTTATTATTTATTATTATTATTATTATTATTATTATTATTATTATTATTATTATTATTATTACTATTATTATTATTATTATTATATGAATTATTAATTATTATTATTATTATTATTATTATTATTATTATTATTATATTATTATTATTATTATTATTATTTATTATTATTATTTATTATTTATTATTAATTATATTATTATTATTATTAATTATTATTATTGTTATTATTATTAATTTTTTATTATTATTATTATTAATTATTTATTATTATTATTATTATTATTAATTTTTTTTATTATTTATTATTATTATTATTATTATTATTATTATTTATTATTAATTATTTATTATTTATTATTATTAATTATTATTATTATTAATTATTATTATTGTTATTATTATTAATTTATTAATTATTATTATTATAATTTTTATTTATTTTTTATTTTTTATTATTTATTATTTATTATTATTATTTATTATTTATTATTATTATTTATTATTTATTATTATTATTTATTATTTATTATTATTATTAATTATTATTATTATTAATTATATTATTTTTATTATTATTAATTATATTATTATTAATTATTATTATTTTTATTATTATTTATTATTTATTATTATTATTTGTCTATTCTTATAATAATAATAATAATAATTTTGTTTATATATAAGTCATCTTTTTTTGTTTAATTCATAATAATATGTTTTAAAAAAGATAATTCCTTTATAAACTTATACATATGACAAGTCATATGGAGACTTTTTATGTTGTCAATTTATATATTACTTACATGACAAGCCAATAAGTCCTAACGTAAAAATCGTCAGACCCGTAAACTCAAACCAGAGATCTTATGTATACTAAAATAAGATCTACTTAAAAATAATATATATAAAATTTTTATGTAAAAAATTTTGTAATTGTAACTTGTATACACTAAAACTGGTTTCATAAATCGTATAATTTAATAGTGAATAAGATTTACAATAAATCAAACCGTAGTTAGTGAAACTGTAGTTATTAATATTATAATAATTTATAATTAATTTATTCTTAATATTATATTTAATAAATATATTTGAATTATAAAGTATTAATATATAATTACAAAGTTTTTAAATTCTTTTTTTTTTTTTCTTCTTTAGAAAATATTTTTTCTATATTCATTAAAGTTTTATCTTATAATTTTATATATATAGATTTTTTTTAAAAAAATAAATATATATATAAAATTATATAAAAACAATAATAATAATTAAATTATATTAAAACTTCATTTATTATATAGTAAGATGAATATTATTAATATATTTATTTATTTTAATAAACACTTTTAGCAATATCTTTCTTATTAATATTTATTTACATTAATACACAGTTTTAACATTCTCTTTATTATTAATATTTATTTACTTTAAAATACATTTTTAGCAGTATCTTTAATAATTGACTATAACTATTTTAATATATTTGAGATAATATATTGTAAATGTTTTATAATGACATTTAAAATTATATTTAAATTTTATTTAATTTTTTATGTTTAGAAATCTTTATAAAATTTAATGACCTACTGATCTCATATGATTCCATATGATATTTATGTGTTATTTAGTATAAATTTATGTAGTTAAATTTTTTATATTAAAATTTTTTAATTTTTATTATGAATTAAAAATCTTTGAATCTTATATTTAAATTCACATGCTATTAATAATATTAAAACAATAGTTATTAACAAATATATTAAAAAAAAGTTTTTTCTTTTTTTTTTTTTTTTTTTAATATAAATAATTTTATTAAATATATTAATATTTTGATAAATTAAATTAAATTTATGGAAAATTATTTTTTAAAAATTTCCATTACTTCAATTAATTAATTTATTAAAAAAAATTTAAAAAATAAAAACTAACATAAAAAAATTATTAAAAATGTACATTTTTACAACAATTTTTTTTTTATTCTTGAAACTATTTTCTTTATAGTGAAAAATGTTTTTTTTTTTTTTATTTTTACTTTTTTAATTAAATTCAATGCTAAAATTTTTAATTAATTTATGCGCCACGATACAGATTACAAATTATTATTATATTTAATTCTTTCAATTAATTGTTAGTAATTTTTTTTTTAAAAAAAAAAAAAAATAAAACTATTTAAATATATATAATGAATGCTTAAAATTGAACATTTCTGATAAATGATATTACTTTTTTTATAATTGGTTTATCTATAAAAAATAAATTAAAAAACTCACTTATCATTACAATATTAATTCAAAAAAAAATATTAATGATAAATTCAAACATTTGATAATTATTCAATAATACTTGTATATGTTTTTATTTTTATAAAAATTAAAACATTATTGTACATTTAATTTCTATTTATATTTGACATATATATTAAAATGGAAAATAAATAAGGAAAAAAATTAAATAATATTAAAATTGTTAAAAAAAAAGAGAAAAAGATAAAAGTAAATGGAAAGATATTAATTTTATATTTTATAACAAATAAGATTTATATACTAAAGCTGTTATAATAAATAAAGTTATTATATTTAAAGTTTAATAATTAATATTTCGTGAAAAAATATCAATTTAAACAATGACAGATTATTATGCATGCTGAGTAATTTGGATGATCACTTTAAAAATAAAACTTTATTAATTAATGAAAAAAAATAAGATTTAAACAAAACTACAAAAATGATAATACTATCACTACTATCACTTATTATTTTCATATATTTTCATGGAAAAACATTTTTTTTTATTAAATAATTTTCCATGACAAAAATAATTATAATTATGACAGAAAAATTATGATAAAAAAAATTATGATAAAAAATATATATTTTATATTAATATCTATATATTTATAATAATATTATTATAAATATCTTAATACTATTATATATATTAAAATTTAAATGTTCATTCTTTTTTTTTTTTTTTTAATTTGGACCATGATTTTTAAAACTCGCACACTCTTTATCTTTTTTTAATGCTTTTTATATTATTTTTTATTCTATTATTCTATATATTAAAATTTAAATGTTCATTCTTTTTTTTAATTTGGACCATGATTTTTAAAACTCGCACATTCTTTATCTTTTTTTAATGCTTTTTATATTATTTTTTATTCTATTATTCTATAAGAATTTTTTATTAAATTATAACATTTCTTTTTGTTTCTCTTTTTTTTTTTTTTTTTTTTTTTTTTTGACTCTTTTTTTTTTTTTTTTTTTTTTTTTTTTTTTGACCATTAATTATGACATTCCTTTATTATTTATTGTCTCCTTAATTCTATTTTCTTTTCTTCTTTCTCTTCAATTATTTTTAAAAAAAAATCACCAAATAAAACAAGCGTATCCCTTTATATATTTTAATTTTAAAATATTTTAACTTTAATGTTTATTAAATACATAAAAAAGAAAATTAGTGAAGAGTCTATAGCCCATAATAATTTCTAATTAATTAGTTAATTAATTAGAAATTATTCTATATTATAATCACACTAAGTTTATTAAAACTTATCATAAAAATAGTTAATATATAATACTTGTATACTTTTTTTTTGTTTTTGTTTTATTTTTTGTTTTAAAAAAAAATACAAAAATATGACAAATATAATTAAGTAAAATATACTTTTTTTTGATAATAACATTATATATTAATGCTTTTCAATAAATTGACTTAAAACATTAAACACTATTTTATTTTGATAACAAATATAATGAATTCTTATATTAATATATATAAAATGTTTCAGAAATGTTATTTAAAATTTTATTAATTAAAGTTTAATAATTTTACCAATTATTTAAAAGATTTAAAAATATAATAAATTAAAAAAAAACTTTATCCCATAATAAAATATGGTGAAACTTTTTTGTGATATTTTTATTTTTATTTTTTTTTATTTTTTTGTTACAAAATATATTGTTTTTTTTTTTTTTTTTTTAATATTTTATTTCATATTTTATATTTTATATTTAAAATTTTATTATATATATAAATTGAAATAATATTAAATTGTATAAAAACAAAAATAAAGATGACAAATAATTTCTAATTAATTAACAAATTAATTAATTAAAATAAATACAATTTATTAAAATACTTTATTTATTAATATTTTTCGTATAATTTTAAAAAAATTTTTATTATTTTTTAATATTGTACAAAAATAGTAAAAAAATTTTTTTTCAATTTTTTTTTATTTAATTAAAGCAGGAATTTTTTTTTTTTATAAAATAAAATAAAATAAAAAATATATATATATAACACTATAATATTTGCAATATTGTATTGTTAAGCATAATAAATTAAGAATAGCAAATATTAACAAAATATGTTTGTTAAAATATATTAATAAATATAAAAAAATAATTATTATAATTTATGACTTATAATTTATAAAATAAATAATATTAATATTATGAGCATTTTTGTATTCAGTTTTAACTATTATTATAAAATAAGCTTCTGGTTTAAAAAAAAAAAATTTCTTTTAGGAACGAAAAAGAAAAAAAAAAAAAAAAAAAAAGAAATGGAAAATAAAAAAAAAATTAATTTAATAATTGAGTATAAAAAATTAAATAAATTGAAATTTTATTCTTCTATATATTAGTATAAATTATAATATATTATAGTATTAATTAAAACTGTCTTTTATTATTATTATTCCTTTATATTATTCTATTTATTTCCTTGTTATTTATTTATTTATTTATTTATTTATTTATTTATTTATTTATTTATTTATTTATTTATTAGCTATTTATTTATTTATTTATTTATAATATAAAAGCTTTTTTATTATTATATATTTATTAATTATATTTATTTTATTATTATTTTCTATTTATTTTATTTATTCCATTATTATTTTCTATTTATTATAATATTTAATATTATTATTGTTAATAATATTTAGTAATTTTTTTATTATTGTGTTAAATATTTTTTATTGAAACTTTAATATAAAAATGGTCAAAAGATAACATTATCTTTCATAATTAATAATACTAAAACTATAATAATAATCCTTATTTTTTATTATTATTATTTATATATATTAATTTTTTTTATCCTTATTTTTTTTTTTATATTAATTTTTTTTTCATTTATTTACTGAATTTTAATATTTTTTTTATTATTACAGTAATTTTATTATTATTTAAAGTTTATTAATAATAAAATTTATATATTTTTTAATTAGCACATTAAAAAAAATCACATATAAGAAATATAATTATTAAAAAGCTTATTTAATACACCAATAAAATTTAATAAAATTAATAAATGCATAAATATAATTTAATATATTAAAAAGATTATAATTAATAAAAAAAAATAATAAAATAATAAAAATAATAATAAAAATAATATAAATAATATATAAGTAATATAAATAATGTTAGAGAATGTTTTATTTACTATAAATATCTAAATAATTTTCTCTTTCATTTTCTTTTTTTTTTTTTTTATTTTCTCATAAATTATATTATTCCAGAAATTTAGTAATCTACAATTTAGATTATTATATATTTGTAATAACATTTTTTTTTTTTTTTGATAAAAAAAAAGTAAATTATATTAATTCACTGGTTGAATTATTTAAAAAAAAACTAAAAATTAAAATAATTAAAAAAAGCTTAAAAAAGATAATAAAAAATTATTTTTAATTTATTTTTTGAAAAAAATTAACATAAAAATTTTTAGTCAAAAAAAAAAATAACAAGATGAAATACACTACTTTATTAACTACTTTATTCGCTGTAGGAGCTATGGCTTCTCAATGTCATCCACAATACCCATGTTGTAGTGGATGTGATGTTATTTACACTGATACTGATGGTGAATGGGGTGTTGAAAACTATGACTGGTGTTTCATTGACAGCAATCGTTGTCATGGAGGAGGTAACTGTAGCCCAGCTTTCCAAAGCCAAGGTTACCAATGTTGTAGCAACAACAATTGTAATATTGTTTACCAAGATGGTACTGGTAACTGGGGTGTTGAAAACAACCAATGGTGTGGTCTTTCCTACAACTGTGGTAACACTCCAACTACTAGAACTACTACTAGAACTACTACTAGAACTACTACTACTACCACTAGAAGACCAGCTCAAACTAGTGATAACTTCTTTGAAAATGAACTTTACAGTAACTTCAAGTTCCAAGGTGAAGTTGATACATCTATTGCTAAATTAAGTGGTCAATTACAAGAAAAGGCTAAAAAGGTTAAGTACGTTCCAACTGCTGCTTGGTTAGCTTGGGAAGGTGCCACTAATGAAGTTCCACAATACCTTAATGAAGCTGGTGACAAGACTGTTGTCTTTGTCTTATATATGATTCCAACTCGTGATTGTAACGCTAATGCTTCTGTTGGTGGATCTGGTAGTTTAGACAAGTACAAGGGTTATGTCGACAACATTTACAACACTATTAACAGATATCCAAATTCAAGAATTGTTATGATTCTTGAACCAGATACTATTGGTAATCTTGTTACTGCTAACAATGATAATTGTAGAAACGTTCAAAACATGCACAAACAAGCTCTTTCTTACGCCATTAGTAAATTCGGTACTCAAAGTAATGTTAGAGTTTATCTTGATGCTGCTCACGGTGCTTGGTTAAATTCACACGCCGATAGAACTGCTCAAGTTATTGCTGAAATCTTACGTAATGCTGGTAATGGTAAGATTCGTGGTATTAGTACTAACATTTCTAACTACCAACAAGTTAGTGATGAATACCAATATCACCAAAACCTTAACAGAGCTCTTGAAAGCCAAGGTTTCAGAGGTATGAAATTCATTGTTGATACTTCTCGTAATGGTCAAAATGTTACTGCTGCCTTCTCTAGAAACAACACCTGGTGTAACTTCAAGGGTGCTGGTTTAGGTCCACGTCCACAAGCCAATCCAAATCCAAACATGCCTTTACTTGATGCTTACATGTGGATTAAAACTCCAGGTGAAGCTGATGGTTCTGCTACTGGTTCTAGAGCTGATCCAGTTTGTGCTAGACAAGATTCTCTTCAAGGTGCTCCAGATGCTGGTTCATGGTTCCACGATTACTTTGTTATGTTATTACAAAACGCTAACCCAGCATTTTAAATAAATTAAAATTTTATTTTATTTTTTTTTTTTTTTGTAAAAAAAAATTTTTGTTCCAAAAAAAAATAAAATATTATTTAAAATTTTTAAATACTTATTTTATAAAGTAAGTAAATAAAATTTTGAAATAATTTTAAAATGTTGAATAACAAGGAAAAAAAAATTTAAGCAAGCAAGAAAAAATAAATATTAAATATCAACAAATAAATAAAAAAAAAAAAAAAAAAATAAGAGTAAAATAAAATAATAAAAATAAAAAATAAAAAAAAAAAAATAATAATAATTTAATATATATTAATATTAATAATATACTTAGCAATATAAAAATAATATTTGTATTTATATTAATAAAAACAATAATTTAATATAATTTCAATTATAAAGTAAATTATTTAAAAAAATATGTTTATGAAATATATATTTATATATATATATTTTATTTACAAGTAATTTATTAAAAAAAAAAAAAAAGAGCATTGATTGTATTGTAAAAGAAATTTAAAAGTAAAAAAAAAAATTCACTCACACTTAAAAAAAAAAAAAAGTAACAAAAAGTTTAATAAAAATAAGTTATAAAACCAAAAAACTTAAATAATGTGAAATAATTATTATATTTATTTAATCTTTATTTTTAAACAATATTATAATCAAATCAATCTTAATTCTTAATTCTAATAATTCTTTTTTTTTTTATATATTTCACTTTTGTTATTACTATTATTCTTTTTCTAATATATATATATAATATATTTATATATTCTTTTAACTCCTCACTCCCTTAACTTTGAAAATTAAATATATATATTTATATATATAGCCAATGTCTCATGAAAATCTGTCAAAATGGTTAGTAGGTGCACCTATAAAGAATGTATTTTTTAAATTTTGATTATTTTTTATAATGATAACACAAAATTTGACTATGAATCTTATATGATTTACTACAACATCAAAATTTTATTTTAATCTATTTTTTTTTAATGTGATTTTTTATAATCATTTTCTATCCTTTTATAGTATAAAAATAACTTTGTTTTTTAAACAATTTTCTATCTATATTTAGTATAAAAATTACTTTTATAATTTTTAATTATTTCTATCTTTATTATTATAATTATTTAATAATGTAATATATTGTAAAAAAAAAAAAAAAAAAAAAAAAAAAAAAAAAAAAGATATAATAAAAATAAAAATAAAACTATAAGATATATTGTTAAAAATATGCTAAATTTACAATATATCATTAGTTTTATTTTTATTTTTATTAATCTTTTTTTTTTTTATTATTATTATTTTTTATTTTTTATAATAAAGTATTAGATATAAATATAAACATAAATAAATAATTTTTTTTTCTCTTTTACTTTTTTTATTAATAATAATATAATATAATAAAGAAAGTACTAAGAAAAACAAAACAAAACAAAAAAAAAAAATTTTTAAAAATTTATAAATTTTATATTATTTAGTTGTTTATAATTATTTATTTGTTTTGTACTTTGTACTTTTGTATATTTGTATTTTTTGTATGATTTATAAAGAACTAATCATAAATATTCCTACTATGCCTTATTATTATTCATGGACTAAAGAATCTCGTACCCTAAAAAAGAAATTATCAGGTCTTACTAAAGAGGAAATTATTGATAAGTATATAACTAGAGATGTGCTAACAAAAAATCCAGCTAAAAGAGCTTCTATATACTTGGAATGTAAATATGGACCTTCTAAAGATATACAGGATCTTGCTTTATCATACCCCCAATACCAACTGGGGTTCTTCTGGATTATGAGAATACACAGCGGTTTTCAGTTTAACTATAAGTTTCTACTTAAAGGTAAGTCTTCACTTGAAAACTTTCCTACTTGCTGCCCTTGCTGTGGTGAAAAAACGCAAAGTTTCTCTCATTGGATATTTAATTGTAAGGCCTTTGAACAGGATAGAAATACTTTTATTAAACACAATGTTGACTTAAACTCGAAGTTCACCCAAATTAATCGAACTAACTCACTGGGATTTTCTGAGGACTTAGACGAAGATTTTGAAAATAATATATATTACTTGATGCTTAACGCTTTCCTTGATGGGTGTTATGCATTTGATAAACTAGATATTAAGAGGGAACGGAGATGGTGGCGTGGACAACTTTTCAAAGGTTCACCCGAGTCTCCTGTTCCGTATATTGTGGGTCTGTCGCATTTTCTTACTGTTGTCATACCAATTGTGAATATTTCCTTTCGGATTCTTCTTAATTGGTATAATAACAATAAGAACACTCCGGGCGGCTTCAAGGGCGTCGACGTCGAAAAGATAAGGCATGGAATTTATTCCGACACGGATTCGAATGGTATCTCATTCGTTGAATGGGAGAGGTTAGAAGTTTAACTTCTTTCCTTTTTTTTTATTTAATATTTTAATTTGATTAATATCTGTAATAAATTTTATTTATTTTTTGTATCTTTTATTACTTGTATTTAATTTACATTTCATGTAATATTTATGTCACATGTATGTTTATTTTAAATTAATAATATAAATAAAGATTAATCCTAGTCTAAAAAAAAAAAAAAAAAAAAAAAAAAATTTGTATGATTTATATTTTAATTTTTATTTTTTTTTTTTTTGTTTTTATTTGTTCATTTTATAAATATATACAGAAAAATGTTTCACAAATAATCACAAGTTTTTTTTTTTTTTTTCATATCTTTTTTGTTCATTTACAAATATACAAAGAATGTTTCACATATAATCACAAGTTTATAAGTTTCTTTTTTTTTTAAAAAAAAAAAAATAATATTTTTATTTAATAATAATAATGAAAATGAAAAAATATCATAATTTTTAATTTAACAATTTTATTTTATTATTTTATATAGTTTTTCTTTATGACTTTATGATGTTAATTAATAATTAATAATTAATGAAAAAAAATTATGTTAATATTTTTATAAGAATTACAAGATTTTTAATAAATCAATTGACATTAATTATATAGAAATAAATTTATAATTTTTATTTTTTTAATAAACAATTATAATCATTAAGAAATTAATAAAATAAAGAAATTAAAAAAAAAAAAAAAAAAGAAAAGAAAAGAAAAAAGAAAAAGAAAAGAAAAAAGAAAAAGAAAAGAAAAAAGAAAAAGAAAAACAAAAAAGAAATTATAATGATATGCATATTATTACAATGATTAATTTTAACAATTTTTATTTTTAATTTTTTTATTTTTATTTTATTTTTATTTTTTTATTTTTATTTTTATTTTTATTTTTTTATTTTTCATCTAATTTCTCTATTTTCAAAAGAATTATTTTGTTTTGGAAGGGATAGTATATTTGATGGTACTTCTAATGTATAAGCTGAATTTATTTCAACACCTGTATAATAATGATAACTTATTAATTTTGAAAAGATTGTAGATGTTTTAGAATAAACACTTTGATTATTATTATTGTTGTTATTATTATTATTATTGTTATTGTTATTATTATTGTTATTATTGTTGTTATTATTGTTGTTGTTATTGTTGTTGTTGATATAATTTTTATTAATAAAATCATTATCATCATTTTCTTCGTTTAATTTTGAAGATAAATTAAATTTATTGATAGCACTTTCAAAATTTCTTAAAGTCATTGATGCTGTTTTTTTCCTTCTAAAACACCATATAATTCTTATACAATACATGCATATAAAATTTGATAATGATAGTAATATATTTAATATTGCCATAATTACAAAAAATGCATAATAATCTGAAATTGGTAAAAAACAAAAACTACATAACAATACAAAGATTAAACTATCCATACAAAAAGCATAAGTAACTGATTTAACATCTCTTAATGTTTTATATAAATTCCATTCCAAAAATAAAAATAAAATAACGGTAGATAATACGACCACTTTTTCTGCTGATATTAAAAGGATAATAAAACTACCTAATGAATCAATAACACAAGTTTGATAATTTTTCCCATAAGGTATAATAACATCAATCACTTGAAAGGATAAAAAATATAATATTGTATTTAGTCCTAGATCAAAGGTCATAAATATAAATATAAATCTATATCGATGATTTCTAATCCAAACAAAAATTCTATTATTAGTTGGAAAATTCCCTATTAATTTTTGTAATATAGGTATAATTCTTAAGGTGGAACTAAATGAAATTATAATATAATTGATATGACATTTATAACTTTTAGCTTCACCATATAAAGTAAAAACACAAGATATACTTAAAATTGAACCTAAAACATTTAATATCCAAAAATCTCTACTTAAAAAATCAAAATAAGGTTTAAATCTATCAATGAATAAAACAATTAATGAAAGGAACATAATAATAATAAATAAAATAATAATAACAAATATAATAAATCCTGCAATATTAACGGTAGGATCAATTGAAATACTATATATTTTTGAAATATTATTAATCTTTTCCATAGTTTCCTCTGCTGTAACTTTATTTTTATTATTATTATTAATATCATTATTATTATTATTATCATCATCATCATTATCATATAAATATTCATAAATTAATTCTCTAAATTGAAAAGAATAAATATCATAAGAAAATAAACTTGGTGGAGCAATAGGTTGAATATTTTTTATTAAATCACAATTAATGACTTGACAAACTTCTTCATCATCATATAAACTTTCAATACCCGATAAACAAACATTTTTTAATAAAAGATTTTTTTGATTTTCTTTAGAAGTCATAAATTTTAAAGCTTCAACGGCTAATTTTTTTCTAGATTCTGAAATATGTTTATTAATTCCAACATTATATCCTCCAATACTTGATCCTGATACTCCATAATTATTTCCAACAATAGTTGTTGCTTCATAAACTTTATTGGCTAGAGAAGTATACCAAAATTTTACAAAAATTGCTTTACCAAATAATAACATTGAATATGTAGGTCCATAATTTGATTTAAATATTTCATCTTTTTTTTTTTATATATATATATATAATATTAAATATTTTTGAATTAAAAATAATTTTTATTATTATATGAATATTTATAATAAATAAATATATATATATATAATAATGATAAGAGTATAAATTTTTAAATGAATAGATATATATATAATAATAATATGAATATAAATATAATAATAATGATAATAAAAAGGATAATTATAATGATTATAAGAATATGAATAATAAAAATAATAATAATAATAATATACTAATTAGATGTAATAAATATAATAATAATTTATGATTATTTTTTTTCTTCCTTTTTTTTTTTTTTTTTTTACTTTTGATAATTTTGATAATTACCTGAAGATAGTTTCGTTTTTATTTCTTTTAAAGTTTTTAAAGCATCAATACTTTCTTGACTTAAATAATCTGGATATTTAGACATTTTTGTTTTTCTAAATGAATAAAAAAATTCTTGTAATGATTTAAAACCCGTTTCGGTTTCTTTATGTATATTATATAATAATATATAATATAAATAATTTGTTATCTTAATAATAATATACTATATTTAAATTATTTAATAAAGATAATACATAGATATATATATACCAGGCATTAAACCATTATATCCTATAATATCATTATTTCCATTTTCTTTTTCTTTTTGATAAATATATGTTCCAGTATTAATCAACTCATTCCAAGTTTTTGGTATATTTTTTTTATATTTATTTAATAATTCTGTATTTGAATATAAAACACTATAATTTATATTTACAGGCTACTTGTTAGAAATATATATATATATACATATATAAAATAATAAAAAAAGTATATTATAGTTTAATAATTAAATATATTTATGGTGTTTAATAAAATTAATAACGATATTAAAAAATATTGATACTTTGTTTAATGATATATTATTCAAATATTATAATAAATAAAAAATAATTTTTTATATAAAATACTTATATATAGTATATATATAAGTATTTTATATAAAGATAGGTCTATTAAATAAATGATATTATTATTAAAAAAAAAAAAAAAAAAAAGAACATACCAGTCCAACCCATTTTCCATTATATATACAAGTACTAGAAGTAATATTTTGAGAATACATATTTAAATGATCTTCATCTAACCATTTTTGTAAATCGATAAAATGGGAAGATAATAATGGAGTATGTACAACATCATAAAAAAATAAATCATATTTTTTTGAACCTTTACCTAAAAGATAATCTATAGCATTGATATAATCTTGTAAAATACTTGAAGAATTTGATGAAGAAAATAAATTAAATGTTATTTCCACATCAAGATTATTTTCTTTAGCATATTCATTAAATGCATTAGTTAATTCTGAATAAAAGGTGTCTTGTTCAAATAATGATATAGCAATTGAGTTTAATACTACTACTGAATAACTTTTATCTTTAATATAAAAGAATAAAAAGAAAAGAAGAAAAAGAAAAAAAAAAGAAATAGGAACAAAAATTTTCAAACAAAATAATATATAATTATATATATATGAAAATTGATAAAAAAAGAATAATATTAAGATAAAATATATAATATATTATATATGAAATTATATATGGTTTATTATTATTATTATTTAGTTTTATTATATATTTTAATGTTATCTTTCTTTTTCAATTACTTATTAAAACTAAAAGTATTAGTATAAAATATTTCATATAAACCAGTAACTTCATAATTTCTCTCTTTTTTTTTTCAATTAATTATTAAATTATGATATTTTTCTTTAATCAGGTATCATACTATTAATTGAAAAAATATGTATTTATATATATATTTTTATAACACATATAACTAAGAAAAAAAGAAAAAGAAAGAGTTCATAAATCAATGGTATTGTTATAATAAAATATTTCTCTGATTTGTTATTGTTATTGTTATTATTATTATTATTATAATTATTATTATTATTATTATTATTATTATTATTATTAGTATTATTAGTATTAGTATTATTAGTATTAGTATTAGTATTATTATTATATTATTAGTAGTAGTAGTAGTATTAGTATTAGTAGTATTAGTATTAGTATTAGATTGATTATTATTATTAATATTATTACTATTATTAAATATTCATTTAATTTTATTTATAGCTTATTTTGAGTTGATAAAGTTTTATAATTAAAATTTTCCATCAAATTAAAAAAAGATATAAAATTTTAATTTTAATATATATCTTTTTTTCTTTCTTTTCTCTAGAATTATTATAATATATAAAAGTAAATACTTTTTATATATTATGATTTTTATTTTTATTATTGGATAAATATATTCTAATAAATATATAATTACTTTTAATTATTTTATTTATATTTAAATTTTCAATATTGGGGATATTTTAGGATCAATTTTTGAATATTCTTCGAAAGTCCATACTTATTTTCAATAATAAATAATAACCCATTTTAACAAGCTTTTTTTGTTGAGTATATTTCTTCATTTCCTAAATAATGTTTTTTTTTTTTTTTTTTTTTTTTTTTGATTTTCTTCTTCAAGTAACCTTTTTTTTAACCAAAATTCTAATTTTGAATAACTCTTTTTTTTTTTTAGCCAAAGTTCTAGAATTCCTTTCTTTCTTTAAGTAAAGCTCAAACTATTTTTAATAAAAAAGTATAATTGTGAAGAAGAGAGGGGCAAGTTTAATATTTAATGATCCGAAATATATAAAAAGAAAGTAATGTATTCAGAAATTTAATTCATAGATATCATTATTATAATAACAAAATTTAATTCAAGAGTGATTTTCTTTAATAAATAAACTTCTAATCATAAAAATAAAAAAATAAAAAAAAAAATTACTTTCATCATTTATTTTTATTTTTATATACTAAAAGAAGCTTTCATCATTTATTATTTTTTTTTATACTAAAAGGAAACTTTCATCATTTTTATTTTTTTTAGACTAAAAGAAAACTTTCGTCATTTATATTTTTTTTTAGACTAAAAAGGAACTTTCATCATTTATTTTTTTTTAGACTAAAAGGAAGCTTTCATCATTAAAAATAATTAAAAATTTTTTTTTTTTTTATAATAGATAGTTTATATTACTTTTTATTAAACTTTTTAATATTTAGAATGCGTTAACATAAAAATTTAAAAATACATGTGATGATATCATAAAATTTGACGTAGTTATTATAACTCAAAAAGTCAGTAAAATAATTGTATTATTATACAAATACACTGTAAACCCTGGTATAAAGTTTCTATCCAAATTATAAATAAAACGATTTTTTTTCTATAACCAACTTAGAAAAATTCTTAATATATATATCTTAAGCAGTCTTGATGATTATAATTAGAATTAGAAACAAGATGAAATTTTTTTAAATATATATATATTAAGAATTTTATAAGTATTATGCCAAAGTCTATTTACTTATACTAATATATATTAAATACAAAAGCATAATCGAAAAAAAAAAAAAAAAAAAAAAAAAAAAAAAAACCAATTCCCAATGTTGTAAAAAATTTTTTTAAGTAATTACCTTTACAATACAGGACAAGATATCTCATAAGAATAAAGTTTATTTAGAAATAAATAATAAAAATAAATCTACAGCAATTAGTCCAACATCTGTGTCTGTTTATATAGCCACAACGAATTCTAAAAAAAATAAAATAAAATAAAATAAAAAACCAATTAAGCATTATAGATAATAATGAATAATACTGGAGGGAAAAAAGTAGTATAATAATATGTGAAAACAATAAATCCATACTAGCCCTTAATTCTACATATAGAATTAAAGTAAAATTGATCTATCCTATTCCACTTGGGTCGGAAATAGGACTGGCATTTGTCCTACTAGGCTGTCCTATTGGTGTTATCAGCATTGACGTTACTGGAAAGGTTGGTTTTAAATGTATTGAGTAATATATGTTGTCTTTTACAGACATTAGGCATAATATCATTCAATAGAGCCGCAAATCGCAACAAGAATGGAGATTTTGAATATGTACCAGATTTAGTCTGACACTTATCATACAAAGATTTCCATTCCTTTTTGTATGCATAATTGTTATTTATTTTATTAAAACCATGTTCTCTTCCACCAATTAAAAAAATATAAATTCGATACCTATTATTTCTATTTCCTAAAATATCGATATTACATATACTATTATTTTTATTATTAGAACTACTTTTATAACCCATAACAATACTATTAATTATCTACACTAGGGTTATCATTGGTCATAACTAAACTATTAAAAAGACTATCTAAAAAATAAAAAAAGTTTCTATCTAGATCAAAGAAATGGTTAATACGAAAATTTTTAAATAAGAAACAATTTATAAACCAATGGTCAATTTTTTGATAACTGTCACAATGGAAACAACATGAACAACAATTAGGACAAGAATCATTAACCATTTTAACAGCTTTAGCAACTCTAGCATCAATTTTATATTCACATCTTGCCCTAAGTATCCACCTAAAACCTTTGCTATATTCAGGAAATTCTAGATTAAGCTTTAAGTAATTTCTTGATTCTTCAAAGTTGTACATTTTATAAGTTTTAGCTTTAATTGATTTATCACTGTTCATGTCCTCTGTCCCAATAGAATTCCATAATTTCTTTAGAAGAGGATGAAATATTGTTTAATTTATCATTTAATATTTTACTTTCTTTGTCCCAAGTCCATTTTCTTGTTGTAGAAACATTGTTGACTAACTTTGAGATAATGCAGTTGGAGTCCTTCCACTTATTAAAACATCTAACTTGAGCTAAAGCACATTTACCTTTTTTTTTTTTTTTTTTTTTTTTTTTTTTATGGCATATAATTTGTACGTCACTTTTATTGAATTAAAAAAAGTTCTTTAAAAAAGAAAATTAAAAAGTGGGCTCAACCGAGCACATTTACCAGAAAGTGGAGGAATATTGAGTTATTTTTAAATGCAATAAATAAAGTTTCTTTAAGAGGAATAGGTATCAAATCATTTTTTAAAAAAAAATCTTGAATTGAAAACAAAGTTTTAATAACTTTATTTTTCATTTTATTAAATACTAAATAAGAAAAAAACCAAGTAAACATTATTAATAATAAATAATTAAATAAATATACAAATAAATAAAAAGAAGACTCAATCAATATTTAATACTTTGATTTTTTACTTTTTATTTTTTACTTTTTATTTGTTTGTTCTTTATTGTATTTTTAAATTTTTTTATCTTTTTACATTTTTATATATATATAAACTAAATTTTACTTTTCATTTCATTCTTTCTTTTTCCTCTTTCTCTTTTTTTTTTTTTTTTTTTTTTGATTTTAATTCTTAGAAAGAAAAAAAAAAAAACACAAAATTTTAAAATATAATCATAAACGAAATAAAAAAAAAAAAAAAAAAAAAAAAAGATTTTTTTTAATAAATATTTTATTTTTATTTAATAATAAATTATATAATTAATTGATAAAAAAAAAAAAAAAAAAGAATAAAAGAAAAACTTTACATAAATATTACTATTTTAGTTTTTTTTTTATCTTTCTTTTTTTGAATGATTTAAAATAAGGAGAATTTTTGTATTTGGAATGTTTTAATTTTATGCATGTTCTATTGTTTTTGTTTTTTTGTTTTATGTTTTATGTTTTATGTTTTATGTTTTTTGTTTTTTTTTTTTGTTTTTTTTGTTTTTTTGTTTTTTTAGTTTTTGTTTTGTTCTGTTTTGTTACTTTTTTTTGGTATTTTTTTTTAAACGATAATGTTGTGATTATGATTAATATATATATAATGTTTATGTGTGTGTATATGTCTGTGTTTTTTTTTTTAAAAAAAAAAAAAAAACTTAAAAACTAATGTACATATTTTTAAAATAATATTTTAAGCTTTTTTAATTAGAATATTTTAAAAAAAATGAATTAATAAAAATATCTATCAGCTTTTTATATTATTTATATTTTATATATGTTAATTTATTATTAAATTATAAAAAAAAAAAAAGTTTTTTTTCTTTTTTATAACTAGAAATGATAATATCTTTTGCTAAAAAAAAAAAAAAAAAAAGGAATTTCTTTTTTTTTTCTTTCTTTTTTTTTCTCTTTTCAAAGAATTAAAAAAAAAAAAAATTCAAAATGAATTTTATAATACAAAAATTTAATCTATATTTTTCCTATAAAATATATATAACATTAATTATTTAATGATGCTTAAAAAAATTTTGTTTCTTTTTTTTTTTCTCTCTTTTTTTTTTTTTACATTTTATAAAAAAAAAAAAAATTAATAATTAAATTATTAAAATTTTATATAAAGATAATAATGATTAATTAATAATTAATTAATTAAATCTTATAAATATAATTAAAAGATTCAAATAAATAAATATTAATGATATATAAACAATTGTTTTTTTTTCTTTTGTTTGTTTGTTATTTTCCAATTTTCATTAAGTTTAATGAACAATTCTAGTTCTAACAACATCTGGAAGTTGAGAAAGTTCAGCGTAAACCTTTAATAATTCTTCTTCAGAATTAACAGTAATATCAGCTTGTAAATAAGCCATAGAACCACGAGCCTTTGAAACTTGGTTTTCAATGTTGTGGGAGTAAAGAATGTGGTTAATAGCCTTAAGAACACCTGGAACATTCTTGTGGAAGTTTAAGATTCTAATAACATTATTAGCAGATGGAACTTCAGAACTTGGAATTTGAGCAAAGTTAACAGCACCAACAGTTTCACCACAGTTAATGTATTTAACAAGGCGGTTAGCAACTTCAGTACCAATGTTGTATTGAGCTTCTTCAGTAGAACCACCAATGTGTGGAGTAAGGATAGTGTTTGGACAGTTTTGTAATGGAGTAATCCAACCTTCACAGTTACCTTTTGGTTCATTAGTGTAGACATCAACAGCACAACCACCAAGATGACCACTCTTTAAAGCTTCAACTAAAGGACCTAATTGAACAATAGTACCTCTAGAAGTGTTAATAAGACAACATCCCTTCTTCATCATAGCAATTTGTTCCTTACCAATCATACCATCAGTAGATGGAAGAGATGGAACGTGGAAAGTAATGAAATCAGAAGTCTTTAATAAAGTTTCAAGTTTATCAACTTGAGTAGCACTACCAACTGGTGGAACCTTGTGGTAATCGTGGTAAATAACCTTACAACCTAAAGCTTCAGCCATAGCAGAAACTTGTCTACCAATATTACCGTAACCAACAATACCTAAGGTACGACCTCTTATTTCGTGACAACCTTTAGCGAATTTGTTCCAGATAGTGTTGTGCATTTCCTTGTTACGGTCACCAACTCTACGACCAACACAGAGCATAAGAGTGATAACTAATTCAGCAACGGAACGACCACTACCTCTTGGACAATTGTAAACTGGAATACCAAGATTAGAAGCCATTTCAAGATCAACACCATTGGTACCAATACAGAAACAACCAATAGCAATAAGATTCTTAGCAGCAGCGAGAACCTTCTTGTTAATCTTAGTCTTGGATCTAACACCAAGAATATGAACATCCTTAATCTTTTCAATTAATTGTTCTTCAGAAAGAGACTTAGCACTCCATTCAATCTATTTTTTATAATAGTTTTTTATTATAAAAAAGATTATAATATTAATATTTTAAATATTAAAATAAAATATAAATATATATAATTAATTAATTAATATTTTAAATATTTATAATATTTTTAAATTATATTATATATATAGTTGTTGTTTTTTTTTATTTATTTTATTCAATTATTACGATTTTTTTTTATGTCATAATATAAATAATAACAAATAAAAAAAACTATATTCTTTATTATTATTATTTTATTAATATATATATGTATATATATATATATATATTTTTTAATAAAAGACTTACGTTGTAACCTTGAGCCTTTAAGATTTCAACAGCAGAGTTGTTAATGTTTTCTAATAATAAAACCTTCATATCCTTAGAAGAGTTGAATGGACGATATGGTTTTAAAGAACGGTGAGAAGAGTATTCAGCTTGCCAGAAAGTGTTAGAGTCGAGTGGACCTAAACCTGGAATGTGTGGGAAACCTCCAGCATCGGAGTCAACATCGTTTAAACCGACTTCAGAGGCTTTTGGTAACTTAGATGGGGTTTCCATGTTCGTTTTTTTTTATTTATTAAAGAAAAAAAAAGAGAGGTATATTATAATAAATTAAAGTTTTTTTTTTAAATAAATATTTTACTTTTACGGTTTATAATAAAAAATATAATTTTTTTATTATAATTAATGTTATATATATTATTATCTAAATAATAAATACAATGACGTGTGAAGTAAAAAAAAAAAAAAAAAAAGAAAAAAATAAAGGAATTTTAAAATATATTTATATTAAAAAAATTTTTATGAATAAATTATTTTTATTTACTTAATAAATTTTATTATTTAATTATTTCTCTTTAAATTATATTAATAATTCTTTATTATTTAAATTATTATTTATTTATTTATTTACATTTACTTATTTATTTATTTATTATTTATTTACTTACATAACTATTTTTCATTTATTTATCTTTTCAATGATACAATATAATTTAATAAATGATAAAATAATATTCATTTTATTATACAATTTAAATATTATAATAATTTATATTAAATAATATATAATAATAAATATAATCCAATATATGATTGATTTATCCCATATATAATATTAATATTAAAAAAATGATTAATACCTTTTTTAGTTTTTTAATAAAAATAAACTTTTTTATATTATATATTATATATTATAATATTAATATATAAATATATATTATCATAAAGTTTATGGTAGTTCTTTTGTTTTTTGAAAGATTTAATTAGAACCAATTAAAACATATAAAACGATTATACTATAATATATTATTTAATATATTACACTATTAGGAGTTTTGAATTTTTATATATGTCTATAATATATTAAAAATCATATATATATATATTAAAATATATTTATTTCAGAATTACTATTTGTTATTCTTAAATATTATATTATTGATTTATTAAATAATATATGTGTATTATATTATATTATATATTACATTATATTTATATATATTTAAATAAAATTAATATTTAGAATTATTTAAAAATGGTTAAAATAAGATTTAATATATATATAAATTACTTTTGTATATATATTTATTGCCATAAAAAAATTATAAAAAAAAATACTATAGAAAAACAAAAAAAAAAATAATTCTTTATGATTTAAAATAAAATAATAAATAATTATATAATGATTATAATGTAGATGGTTATATATAATGAATAATAACAATAAATATTAATTGCTATATAATAAATACTAATTGTTATATAATAAATAGTAATTATTATATAATAAATAATAATTATTATAATTATTATTTATAATAAAAGATTTGAGAATAAAAATGAATGATTAATGATTAATAAATATATAATTAATATAAAAAAAAAAAAAGATCAAAAATAATAATAAATTAATAATAAATAAATAAATAAATAAATAAATAAATAGTAAATAAGAATAAACTTTAAATACAATAGACTGTCTCAATATATTATGATATCCGAAATATATTATTTAATTTACAATATATAAATTAATTTAGTTATTTTCCTTTTTTATAATTGTAAAATTAATATATTGTATTATATTATAATATATTTTATAATATATTATTAAATATAAGAAAATAACCAAAAATCAGAAAATAAAAATTAAAAACGAAAATGATAAAAGAGAAAAAAAAAAAAAAAAAAATAAGAGAAATTAAAAGGAAAGAATATAAAGAATAAAGAGTGAAAAAGATAAAAGATAAAAGAAAAAATAAATATAATAAATAAAATAATAAATAATAAATAAAAGAAATATATATAATAAAATTAATAATAATTACATTATATTATATTATATAAATTTTTCAATTTTTTATTTTAAAGAAAAAAAAAAGTATTAAAATAATAAAATGAATTTAGTAGTTGTAACAAATAAATTATTATTTCTATTAATTATTAAACATGTTAGTTTTTCTCGTTTTTATTTTTACTTTGCTTTTTCTTCCTTTGTCTTTTAATCATAAACGAATATATTATTTTATTTAATGAATAAATTATTTCACATTAAATAATAAAAAAACAGAGTTTTACTATTATAATGAAAAAAAAAAAAAGTAAAAAAGAAAAATGATTAATTTTTAAAAAATATTTTTATATTATTTATTAATTAAATTTATTATGAATGTTTTTCTTTTTTGTTTTTTTGTTTTTTCTGTTTTATTCTTGTTTTACGATATAAAATTTTAGAATTACCCCTCCTTTTTTAATTATAAAAAAATAATAATAATAAGTTAAATAATAATTAATAATTAATAATTAATAATTAATAATTAATAATTAATAATTAATAATAATAATAATAATTAAAAATAATTAAATAATTAACTAATTAAAAATTAAAAAAATAAAAAACTTCAACAATGAAAGATTAAAATTAATTATTATTATTATTATATTTATTTATAGAAATTGTTTATAGCTTATGTTTTGATATCTCATTTTATATTATATTATTATATTATTTTATTTTATATTTATAGATCTCAACTCTTTTATATTTACATATAATATATGTTATTAATTTACCATTATCTCTTTATTTTTCAACATTTTTACATTTTGATTAAACTTTTTTCTTTTCTTTTCTCAAATTATTATTGATCATTATTATTTAATTATTAATTATTTAATTATTAATTATTTATTATTAAATATATTTAATTATAATTCAGTTTATTATATATTATTAATATATTTATTATATTTATTTATTTATATATTAACATATTTATGATGTTTATTTATTTATTATTTATCATTTATTTATTTATTTATTAATATATTTATTATAAAAATTTATTTATTTTATTCATTTATTCATTTATATTATTACCTTCTTGATGGATCTTGTAAATTTATTCCTATATATTTAAAAATTATTCCTAACATAGATTAACTAATAAATAATTAATAACTATTGAATCCCATTGGCTTCACATTAAATAAATAAATAAATACATAACAAAATAAATGAATGAATGAATAATATAAATAATAAATAAATAATTTAAATAAATAAATAATAATAAATAAATAAAATAATTTAGTATTATTATTAAATATTAAATAGTTATTAATAATATTAATATTAAATATATTATTCATTTATTTCTATTTAATATTGTTAGTTATTTATTTAGTTGATTATTATCCATTCATTTATTAATTAAAATCTGTTTTTTTCTTTCTTCTTTTTTTTGGGTTTCTATTTAAAACACAATATTAAGTTAATTATTAGGATTAATAAATATTAGGTAATATGATTTATTAATGATTATTGATTATAATGATTTCCTGTAAAAAAATTTGATAAAGATATTCATCAGTTAACCATAAAATAATGATTTTTTTCTTCATGTTTTATCAATTTTCCATATAAAATAATATAATTGATATAAACAATTTAATAATATCCAAAATAAATACATAAATTTCCATAAATTATTTAATTTTAGTACCATCAGCCATAAAAAATTATTCAGTTTTTATGGATAAATAAAATATAGCCATAAAAGTATATTTATTTTTCTTAAAAAATTTGATAATATATGGATATTTTTTTAATTTATATATATAAAAATAATTGATCTATAGATAAATCAATTTTTATTATAGACTATTATAGTTATTTTATGGCTATTCGTTAAAATTCATATAAAAATTTAATTAAATTATGGCTGATTATTTCTAAAACAGGATGAATTTTTTTCTATAAAACTTCCTATAAGCTATAAGCCTATCAACAAATTATAATTTATTAATATATATTAAAACTATATTACATAATATATTACAATATATATTATATTATTTATTTTTATATTAAATATTTTAAATAACCTATTAGTTTATTTATATTATATATTATTATATTTATTATGAACATATTTAATACAACATCAAATGAAACGTAACCACAACTTTTCATCAAATTTAATTAAAAAGGAAAAAAAAAAAAATACTTATAATAAAATAAATAAATAAATATGACTTAGTAATTAAATAAATTTATTAATAAATTTAAATGAATAAATAAATATTAAGAATTATGGATTCATCACTTTTTTGATTTCCAAAATATTAAAAGTAAAAACATGATTTATAAAAAGTTATATATAATAAATTTATTTAATATAAAATTAATCATTAATTAAATTAATAAATAAAATAAATAATAAAAAAAAAAAAAAAGAAAAAAAAAGAAAAAAAGAAAAAAATAAATAATAAACTTGAACTAAATAAATAAATAAATAAATATATAAATAAATATTTAAATAAATATATAAATATATAAATAAATAAATAAATATATAAATAAATAAATATATAAATAAATAAATAAATAAATAATAGTTAATAATTTATATAATAATAGTTATTATAAGTAATAATTAATAGTAATAATTAATAGTAAGAGTACCAAATAATGCAACCATTATCTAAACTTTCTTTTTTATTATATTATTATTATTCACCAAAATGAAATGAAATAAATAGTATATAATAATCATAAATAAAGTCTATTATTATAATTTTAATTTTAATTTTAATTTTAATGATTAGAATTTATTTATTTAAAAAAGTCTTTAAAAAAAATTATTATAATATATAAAAGTATATATTAATAAATATGTCTAAATATTAATATATACTTATATATATATCTTTTTTTTTTTTTTTTTTTTTTAATTATTTCTATATTATAATCTAGAAAATTTTATAAAAATTTATTATTACTTCTTTTAACAGCAACAATAATAATAATTTTAAATACATAAAAGCTGTAATAGCAGGAAAAAAAAAAAAAAAAGTAATAAATAACACTGTCCCAAACATTGATATTAAAGTAAAATGGTCAACATGAAGATATGTATATACGAATATACGTATACATAATAAAAAAAAAAAAAAAACAGATTCGACAATCCCATGCTATTTATCATTGTCTGAAAACATAACCTTCATGTATAGATGTGTCTACTTGCCAAACAAGATCCATTTCCATTACATTTATATTTTATTCATATCCTCGGGTTTCTTCTATATACAAGAAGATTATCAAATTTAATAGGATCTGTCGACCTCGCGGCCATGCATACAAGAAATGCTCTTTGTGACAATACACTCTTACTTTCTTTAAAACCCAATCCATTGTTATTATTTTCTAACCGTTTAGATGCTTCTTGCATATACAATTTTACCAAATGTATATGATATTCTAATAACAATTCAGTTATACAAGCATCATCGTGATACCTCCCGACAAATACCTCTTTTAGAAAATCATTTTAAATTTTGTTGTATCGTTAAATACTTCATTCTTATAACTATTCCATACGTCACATGCTTTTCGTTTAATTTCACAGCTTTCTACCGAAGTTGTCTTTGTAATTGCTTCATTTTTTAATAATATAGTATTTTCCATTAGTTGCTACCTATGCAACAGAAAACCACGAACTCGTGGAATATTCTTAAATATTGATATAAATAATTTAATACTGATATAAAATTTCTATTCAAAACTAATTCAAATAATTAATTAATTAATTAGTTATTTATTTATTTATTTATTTATTTATTTATTTATTTATTTATTTATTATTTATTTATTTATTTATTATTTATTTATTTATTTATTTATTTATTTATTTATTTTATTATTTTGTTAATTATCGGGATTTGAAATTTTAAAAATTAATGAAAAGAAAAAAAGAAAAAAAAATTATAATTTTTATTAATAATTACTATATTTTTAAAATATTTACTGAATCCTTAATTATTTAAATAATAAATTAAATTAAATTAAAAAATAATATTATTTATAAAAACAGAAAAAAAAAAAATTTGAAAATAATAATTGAAAAATAAAAAAAAAAAATTAAATAATGAAATAACCAGTAATAATAATAAAAACTATTTTTATTCTAATAATTCATTTTATTCTTTATATCAAAAAAAAAAAGAAAAGAAAAAAACAGGCGTTTTTTAAAAAAAAAATAAAAACATGATTTTTTTTTTTTTGATATTTTTAAACTTTATTATTAATTATATATAAATATATTAATAATATATTATAATATATTATTTAATATGATATTTATTCATCTATTTAATATTATTATTTGTTTATTTATTTTATTATACATTATACATTAATAAAATTAGTTTATCATTTCCCAATAAAAAACAATTTATAAAAAATAGATGAAACATCAAAAAAATTGAATAATAAATAAATAAATGAATGAATGAATAAATAAATAAATAGAATAATAAATAAATGAATGAATAGAATAATAAATAAATAAATAAATAAATAAATATTTAGTAAATTTCATACAAATTAACAACTTTTAAAATTAGTCAACAAAGATTTATAGGCAGAAATTACTTGATGATGCAGTAATTTTTTATTAATTAGATATTATTAAAATAAAAAAAAAAAAAAAAAAAGAAAAACATTAAATCATTAAAAAATGAAAACATTAAAAAGTTTTTATTTAAAGATTACTTTTAATATATAATTATAATATAATATTTTATTATAAAATATATATATAATAATAATTTATTTATTTATTTATTTATTTATTTATTTATTTATT